>ML778546.1:256465-286328 GCA_009831015.1 Picea engelmannii
GGTTAGGACCTTAACAGAAGGCCTCTCATCCATTGGAGAGATCCATTACATCATGTCTACTTATTTTGTCGACTGCTGCACCGTGAACATTTTTGCAAATTGTATCCAAGTCAAACCCTTACTATTGTGCTATGTTTATTGAGATTGATAGATGTTCTATTACTTTGAACACTCATTCATCCACATGAGTTATCCAATATAAGCATGCATGTCAGATGAGCTCAGCACCATAGAGAAAATCATCGAAGAAGTTCTAATCCACCTTATGGCTGAGAAGGTTATGTCCGTCAGAGTTCAAGCCTCATTGATGAGAGGAGTAAGCCTCTCCATCAAATGCACGTGGATCCAGACCATCCCAAACTGCAACAGAGAAAATAACCAAGCATCAAGATGACTTGGTGAATGCGAAGTTAATCCCAACCATCCTACCCGACTACATCCTGCCTTTTGCTGGCGTGGTGAGTCATGACAGTGTCCCGAGAGACTTTGAGTACACCATGGTTACTGCATACTTCCCAAAGGGGATACGTGCAGTAATAATGCAGAAGGATAAGATCGCGACATTGAAGTTTAGTGACTTCAACCTAGGGGACTGCAAGAACTACATCATGCTATCTCCTTACAAGTATTTGACCAGGACGAAGGGGAAGAACTCAAAAATAATCCCCCAACCATGGACTATGAACCTCCTGCAATCCACACTCTTGAATATGATGAAGATTCTGCACTTTGGAAGGCACCAAGAGGTTAATGTGTGTGTTAAAATATTTCTATCATGTTGCCATGGCAGATATCTATGGCTAGATAGATGCATCACAGTCGATCCGACGTTGATCCATAGGATCACTGGATTGAGCATGCAGGGACTTGACCCACTGGACTTATACCCAAGCAAGGCTATAGATTGCACACTAGCATAGAGGATCAAAGACACATATGGTGATGTAGAAAAGGGGACATGAGGATACAAGGTAGCTTCCATCCAGAATGGTGTAGTGCACCTGGCCTACCAACTGATCACAGGAAATCTCATGAGAAAGAACAAACCTACACATGTCATAGGAATCGTTGCTAACCTCGCCGGGAATTGTGTGGAAGGACTCCAGATGAACTGGGAAAAATACTTAGTCAACCAGATGGAATTGGATTTCCGCAAAGCTCAGGATTAGGGCTATGATTTCCACTTTAGCTAGCTCCTGATCCTCATAGAATTTAGTGCTTGGGATATGTCGAAAGATGAAACCTTCTCATACATTGAGCCATTTGAACCACTCGTTGCAAATTTCACCATGCTCTGGTACTCGAGCAATATGGGAAAACAGTGGAAATCAAACACAATATTCCATACATACTACGTGCAGTTGAAGAGGGACATTGAAGTTGTCCCTCACATGATTCCAAACACCCTACACCAGTTCAGATCTCTCATGAAGTTTCGTGCAGATCAATACTTCATCTATATCACTGTGCGAGCAGATGAGCATAAGGAGGAGCTCCATTCATAATATAAGCTCACAGAGGAGGACCTCGAGGAGATAACTAAGGACTGGTCTACAGAGCTCCTTATCCCTATTGACCCTACATAAATTTTTGACCGTAAAATAATTGGAAGCTCAGAGGCCACTCACAAGGAACACGACACACCTGGAACCAACAGAAGGAAGAAGACCAAAGAAGTACAACACTTGAGCAACACATTAGATGAAACTACTTCAGTATCACCTGGATGAGGAGTTGATGACGAAGTAGATAGAGAAGAGACCAATGGAAAAGAAGATTAGCAGAAGCAAGGTGAAGTAACACTACCTATGGATCATGTTGATGAGGTTGGTCCCTCGAAGAAAACAAAGGTTTACCCCATGAAACCTACCTTGCGAAAGAAGTAAAGAGCGAGAGAAACCATGATGTCAACCGTGCTCATGGTTGATGACTTCAACTTCATCATCGACACTGTAGCATATGCCTCGCAATACATATTGCAGAAACATGAAGCCAAGCAAGAATAGATGTATGACAGAATTGAGGTTGAACTCAGATGGGTACATCAGGCCCTTCAATCCATCTGTGTAGTATCCACTGCGTCCCCGCCATCAGAAGCACCAGAGTTGGGAGATGAGCCTACCCAACTCCATAGACTAGCTAATGTGACCAAAACTCACCTTCATCGTACATAGGAAGAAATAGAATAGGCTAGAGAGGCCCTAAAGCAAGTGAAAACAATATTCCTAGATCAACGCTGAGTTACGCAGCATGAGAAGGTTTCTCTACAAACAATGTTTGAAGAAGAGAAAGCACAAATCCAACAAGAGAAAGAGCAGTTTCTCGCAGAGAAACTCCGATTCAAAGAAGCAGTCAACAGAGCACTTCAATCTATGATAGGCTTAGAGAAAGAATCAGAAGAACCAATAGAGAATCAAGTAGCACAACTTGCAGAAGCTATCCAACAACTTTAGCAAAGAATCGCAGATCTGGAGCTATGAACAGTGCCCAACACTCCACATGATGTACGAGAACAAAGAGAAGCAACTGCTCGAATCACAGTTGAGAGAATCAAGGCCCTCACCATGGAATGTAAACAACTAAGTGATCACAGTTCCCAGATTTATGAGTGACTCACCGAGGATCCTGAATTGAAAGCACTGGAGTCATAGCTCCAGGAGGCAAAGAAGCAAGAAGAAATAGTATAGGCATAGTTGAAGCCCCTGTCCACAATTGAAAGGATGAAGTGATCCCAGGAACAACACACTGTTTAACAATAGGTCCACACCATTCATAGAAAATTCATGGAAGTAACTCAGAGGCTCCAACCAATATAGGACGAGGCTTTCCAACAGAGATTGATGGTCGAGGAGAAGAACTAGAGCAAGCCATCACTGCAGCTGAACAACGTTTGGAGGGACCTGTCAACGAAGTAGTTATCCAAGAATTCGTCGAACATGAGGCCTTGGTACAACAACAAGTCGAAGTAGCTCGAGCCAACCTCAAGGATTTTGAAGCAGAGCTACCCAGATCAGAGTGACTCAGGATGAGTCACAAGTGAGTGTTGGGGACCTATTGGCCCTTGACCAAGTTTTGAGGATCCTTGGTCATGTTTGACCTACTTTTGGGACTTTGACATGTTGTCGAAGGTGGATTGAAAATCAAAGAGGAGATCACGGGATCTCGACCCATTTTTTGGGATTTTTGGGTTTTGGGCTATGTAATTAGTACGAGAATGTCAGCCAATGGGTTTATCCATGTTTAGTCCCTTTTTGTAATGTATAAATAGAATTCTAGGCGAGGTAAGAAAGGAGAAGGTCTTTTGGTACCTTTCTAAGTGATAAGTGCATGTGAGAGTTGTATATGCTCTATGCATGCTATGTGAGACTTGCAAGGCTAAGTGCAAGTGACTGTAAGAGATTGAGTAGAAGCTTTGTGTCGTAACCTAGCTCGAGGAAGGAGGATCTGGAGAGGTGTGCACAAATCTCCTGTCCTATGCAGAGTAGGATCTTGTGGCTCTGTGCATGTAGAATATTGACAGAAGATAATAAATAATAAGAAGATTTGGTGGATGTAGCCCTAGGTTGGGGGTGAACCACGTATATCCTGTGTTGTGGTTGATTTGTGTTTTATGGTTGTTCTCTTGTTTATGTGATTAAATGCTTAGTGAATTTTTATATGCTTAGAAGAATCTAATATGACAAATTAGTGCTGAATAATGTGAATGAATGCTATATCTAATCTATGTTGATGTGCTTATTGCTTGAATATATCGGATCTGTGTGAATAGTGCAATGCTCTGTTATTAGAGCTTTTACTGTGGAGTAGATATTGGTTAAATACTAATGAACTATAACTACTAAGTGCTCTGTAAAGGTGTTGTAATCATATATCTGTATCCCAGCTAAGGTTGCAGACATATGATTCCTACAACCACCCCTGCCTCTACCTTGGGTGAGACTTCATTTGCTTCGCAGGTGTTGCCGAAAGGGCCAGTAGTTAGGGTTTTGTTGGTGCAATCTTGAGCGTTGAACCCTAGGTCTTCCCCTATTCCAACAAGCACACCATTGGTATGGATTTATTAGCATATACTTTGGTACATGATGTATTGGATGATATATTTGAGGCACTTGATTGATTTAGATACATGACTATGGCACTTGGTTCATGGTGGAGACATATCATGAGTGATATGACACTTGTTTGGCATATTGGTACATTCACATGGTTGGCATGTTGGTAAAGGCATATGGTTGATACACTCCATTAATGATATCTTATTATATGTACATGATTGATGGATGTTGTGCACGATGGGAACACAATTTGGTACATGATGTACTTGGTTGATGTTCTATTCATGACTCTCTATTTCTTTGTTGACATATCTTTTGTTTCATGGTATGGCATGAGTTTTGATGCATGAATAGGTCCAAGGATCGTATCGTTCTATGATCCAGTTGAGAAGTAGCATTTTCAGTAGCAGTTATTGCAGTGGTAGTAGATTGTTCATATTGCAGAGAAGATAGGGGGAGACATGCCCATAGGGGGAGTCATTCTTTTTCCCATGATTCTAGGAGGAGATATTTATCAAATTCTTACTAGGAAAGAGCCCTATAATTGAAGAAAGAGCACAAAGGCATAATTCCAGGGGGAGAATGAGCGATGTATCTTTAGCATTACATCATACTGATATCCCTTATTAGAAAGGAAAGAGATTATTCAGAGGAAGATCAAAGTCATTCAGACAGAGGGAAATATAGTCAAAGGGGGAGCATCCCCAAGAAGAGAATGACCCTTTTCTATTGATGTCAAAGGGGGAGAGATAGTCACATTGATGTGATTGATGTGGAGATTTAGTCACATGGATGTGATTGATGACTATTTATATAGAGGATGCCTAGTATACATGTTGACATCAATGATTGGTGTTGACATCAATGTTGGTATTGCCATCAATTCCAAAGTGGGAGATTGTTGGATCATGTTGTCATTGATGCCAACAGTTTGATCGATTGATGTCAAATAATAGTTTTATTGATTGATGTCAAGTGAAAGATTATTTGATTGATGTCAAGTGATTGATTGATGCCAAAGGATTGATTGGATGATTGAATGATGTCATTGATACATGATGCATAGATGAATATGGATCGATGTGGTTTCATTTGTATATTGGATTGATACATGATGCATTGTTGGATTGATGTTTATTGTCTTATCATGGTTGATAAGGTGTAGAAATGGATAAACTTCAAAGTGGTCCCCTTATGGTGAAATCCCTCATGAGAAGACGCTTTGCGGTTGATTTATCCTTGAAGTATAGTTATGTTTATATGTGGAATAAAGAGATGAAGGTCAATGAATTTGTCAGTGGAACTATCCTAGATGGATAGTGCTTTTCATGCCATTTCCTGTGGTAAGTGGAATTCCACATAAATCCTCATAGTTTGAGAGTTATGGCCTTACGAAGTTGGAGGACCCTCATATGTAGGCTTGAAGCCCCAAAAGGTCAAAGAAGTCAAAGTTCTTGAAAAGAAGAAATTATTATTTAAATGGAAAAGAAAAGTGACAAAGTCAAGGAGGATTATTTAAATAATGAAGTAAGGTGACAAAGTCAAGGAGGAATATTTAAATTGGAGAACTTTCTATTTATGGAAAGTTGTTAACCCTAAAAAGAGGAAAATAGGTTAAGTGACCTAGAAATGGGTTAAGTGACCTAAAATAGGTTAAGTGACCTAGAAGTGGGTTAAGTGACCTAGAAGATGCTTCTAAGGAAGATATTTGGAGAGTATAAATATGAGGCAAGGGTCTCTTGTGTAAGAGCATCTTTTGGATATATTTTGTGTGTATCTCTTGAGCATATGTTGAAGATCTATTCTGAGAGAGATGATATCTGGAGGATCTCATGGATGCATCAAAGTTTTAGAAAGTCTGAGGTCATGATGGAAAAAGTCTCAGAAGTTCAGAAACCCTAATTTCTGAAGTATACGTGGGCTACAGTGAGCCAGGGCACGTACATACGTGGGCTGAATGAGGACAGGGCATGTACAATGGATGAAATCATGAAGACTTGTGGTTGAGTTGATGATAGGCTCTTTGAGACTAAAGCAGGTTCCCGATCTACATTCTATGGGCTCAGATCTTCCATAGAAACTCT
This sequence comes from Picea engelmannii, assembly GCA_009831015.1. Taxonomy (NCBI): domain Eukaryota; kingdom Viridiplantae; phylum Streptophyta; class Pinopsida; order Pinales; family Pinaceae; genus Picea; species Picea engelmannii. The sequence goes on from ML778546.1 coordinate 262,605, forward strand.
GGTATGGTTACACTATTGTATTGATGGATACTATTGCTTGTTGTGTAGTGAATGCCTAAGACATTCTTGGTATGTATGTTGTGATGTGATTTGTGTTGGTTGATAGAGTGAGAAACACTCTTATCATTCAATACTGATATGATTGCTATAGTATACAGGTTTCTTATACATGATTGAGTAACATTCATATTGTATGGTTGAGGATCATGAGTAATTTGTTGGAGAGCTTGGATGTGTTGTGATTGGCTATGGATTAGATGGGACAGTGAAAGACATAAGAGAATGTGCTTGATAGTTGAAGTGGATTTGATTTTAGCTTGAAAAGAAAACCCTAAGTGCTCAAAAGTGATATGTAGGATGTAGTATAGACTGGCCATGTACATACACGAGATGTACTACTTGTAGGGTGCGTACATACACGTGATGCACTACCAACAGGTCATGTACCTGTTGACAGATTGGCATATGTTGAGGATTGTTACCTCATCTCAGTTGGTTCTAAGGATGTAAGCTAAGTCTTGCATTATAGAGTTGGTTCTCTTGTATAGTTTTACTCTATTCATTTGTTGTTGATAACCCAAGGATTGTAGTCTGTAATAAAAATAAAATTGAACATACATCTTGTGTTCCTTGTGTTCCTTGTGATGATGATTTGTTGACGATATATTGATGATATATGTTTCTTATATATGTTATCATCTAATTGATTATAAATGACAACAATAAGTAATGAGTTAATGGTGATTATTAACTAAGGAGTTTTGTGTAGGGGAAGTTTTGGGAAAGAGCCCCACAATCATTCACCCCCCCTCTAAGTGTGGTCAGTGTCTCCAACACTATTTGAGGCCATAAATGGATTTTCAAAGTTTGTGTACCATGGAAGAATCATGTGAAAAACCCTATGGCTACTCCACATATATCTCCTCTTCAATATGCCTGTGAATAAAGGAACTCTTCATGTCCATCTGATGAAATTCCTAGTGATGCGTTACAAAAATGGCTAAGATGATATGGATAGAGTCTGTATTGCAAACAAGTGCAAATGTGTCATTATAGTAAATGTTGGGAACTTGTGAGAGCCCCTTTGCTACTAGTCTAAATTTAAATTTGTTTATCAATCCATCTATAACAAATTTTCTCTAACATGTCCACTTACACAAAATAAGTTTCCTTCCTTTGGGAAGGGGAATAGAACCCCAAGTATGGTTCCTCATCAATGATTTTCATTCCTCCTACATAGTTTCCTCCCACTTAAGAATACTATATGCCTCATGGAAGGCCTTCAAATCTTCAGTAGTGGCAATGAATACATGAGGAACACCTTAAAACTGGCAACATGTCCTCTTGGTGTCTCATGGATCCCCAACCAATCCGCTTGTTGCATGTAGATTTTGATGTTCCCAAAGTGGTATTGTGGTTTTTGGGTTTTCACTTAATTCCTCATAACGAATAACATCATTAGAAGTAGAGGATGAAGAATCCTCTTCTTTGATAGCTAGTCCAAGAGGTTCAATATCACCATCATTGATATTTGTAGAATCCACAATGAAGATGGGTCATGTTGCAAAATTTCATGTGTCATTAGGGTAAATTCAAGAGACCTCTTAAAAACAAACATTTCTCAAAATGATTAGTTGATTGGTGGTGGTATTGAGAAGTAAATAACCCTTAACACCATCTAGATACACTACAAAAATGTAAGGTTGGATTTGTGGATCCATAGCCTTGCATCTCTCTATATGAATGTGAACTGATGCTTGAGTATCTAATAGTCTGAAGTTTTTTATGGTGAGTTTCTGACTACTACATGATTTGAAAGGAGTAACACCTATACCCATGCTCTACCTACTAAGCTATTCCAAATAATGGTAATTGATATGGCCAAATTTCTCATGCCACAATATGCACACCTCATTAGAATGAGTGAGAAGAATAGTAGAAGGAGACTTGGAAACAAAGTTTGAAAAAAGATACAACTGCGACCGATGATAATCTTTTCCCACTGCAACGTTAGCACCATTGTTCATTTTACTAATGATGACAGAATCAAGAGTGAAATAAACTCACTTTATTGAACTAGAATGAGTGATTTGGTAGATTGATAGGAGATTGGTTAACAATGAAGGCACATAGAGAACATTTTGGAATATCCCACGATCCATGGAAATATATCCGCTCCCACAAACCTCTAAAGGAGTATTATCCCAATATGGTTGGAATTCTACGAGGTTCTAGAGATAAAAAAACATCCTAAGTTGAAGCCATGTGTTGTGATGCACCTGATTCAAGTACCCATGAGGAAGGTTGAGATGCAACTGCAACAAATGCTTGAGAAATGTCTTTTCATTTCCCCTTATTGTTATCCTATGTCTTGGAAGACTCTTTTATTGATGAACTCTACCTGATTGAATTAGGGATTTTGATGTGTGTTCTACTCAAGAATATGATTTATATGATATAACTACTTTTTTATGCACTTATGTTCATCATGTTCAAACATGTTGCAATAGGCACATTTGACCCTTTCATTCTTAGGTTTGTTACCTTTATTTTTCTTTTTGTAATATAGATATATTTATATTAATATGTTACACTAAAAGAGTACAAGAAAAACTATCTAAGAACCACCACAAGGGAGACCAGGTACAGAGCAATCCAAAAAACATTGGAGTTTTGAATCAAAGTATGCTAATACAAGTTCAGAGTATCATTCTATTTACAAAGACCTATAATTATTGCTTGATAAAAACCTATATACTAAGTAGCAAAAAATTATGTAGAGGCTACCTATATTGAGATAATGCATCATACAGTTTACAAAAATGGGTCTAAGGATGAGAGTGAAAGAGACCACCATTTCATCATTTCCATTGGGTCTTCATCATCCTAATATAGATGGATGGGATTGGATGGGGTGCCCTATAGGGTTGGATCCTAATCAACTATAGTAACAAGAAAATTATGATTGTTAGTGGTTTCCCTCTAGGGTTGGAACCTAATCAACTACTATAACATGAATAGTCTGATTGTTAGTGGGGTATGGCATAATGATTTCCACATTAATGATTTCCTTATAGATTACTTCAAACTTCTTGTTGATTTTTATTTGGTTCTACTTTTTCAGTTATCTACTATGATCCTACCTTACTGTCATAGATTGACCCAGGTTCATATTTAACAAGCTTCCAACAAAATCCATCTAAAACTATTGGGCCCCCTGGTAAACCAGAAGGAAACGCAACACACAAGGTGTACTGCACAGTCTCACCCAAGATAGCTCTATGGGTGGATGCAATACTCAGTTGTTTGCATCCCAAGAATGATTGGAGATCTGTGGTTGTACTTTCTGAACTTTATTTATTCAATATAACATATGATTAGAGAAATCATTCTTATCATGCATGTAAAATATCATATCTAACTAGTTGCTTCATTCATTCATCTAACATTCAACACTAACAACAATAGAGACACATACATTCAATCAAATAACACAAGTGTTAACGTCGTTCACCCCCTCCTGGGATACGTCCACAAAGATATGGTTGTCAAGCTCTTTATTATGGTTTAGTAATATGTCACACCGCACGTGTTTACAATCTTGTATCTTACACTCTCAACAGGCTCCCCAATCCCTGCGAGGTTGACTAGATCACACTAGGCTCCTCAGACTGCAATCTAACTCTTGGGATCAAGTCACTCACTATTTATCTAGCTCACTAGCTATGGAATAGTACAGTTATTACAAACCTTACAACTTCTGGACTCTCCCTGTTCCACTAGTCTCTCTCCCATCCTCTTATGTCCTCTAAGTACTACTTATTTATATTCTCGTATCATTATCCATTACAATACATTAAAAAAACTTAACCATAACTTCATTAGGTATTCATTGCATGCACACTTCGCATGCTTCCTTTGCACGTGATTCTTTTCCTTCCAGCTGTCCTTTCTTCCCTTCATGCTTCTCTTACCAAAAATAGCCTTTTCCCCCGAATGGGTTTGCGTCCAATAGGACCCCAACAATGACATGTTACTCATCCCGAGCCACCTAAGCTTTGTTTTCTTCTTCAACCTCTCCTTCCAGAGTATGGAACTTATCCATGAGTTCCCTTGCTTGAGTTTGAACCTGTGTGGTATTTTCTCTGAGTGCATCCAACACTTGCATTGTGATCTCCTCTCTGATCATTTCTGTGCACTCTGCTTGAGTTTGTGCAATGTTATTCTTTGCCTCCTCTTCCTACACAATGAATTTAGTTTCTATCTCTTGGAGAGTTTCCATTTGATCTTGACAATCCTTCTTTTGTGTTTGCGAAACTATGAGCTCTGCTTGAAGCTTCTTTGTGTCTTGTACTTCGTTGAGGCGCTCAATGATATTCATCATTTTTTTCCTCTACTTGAGGTCCTGGATAGCTGAACTTATATTTTCCTCTTCCTGGTCCCAATGCTAGACCTGTTGATCCTCCTCTAGCTTTGTCCATAGTTTTTCTTCTCTATCAAACACGTCGACAAATCTGTTGACTTGTCATTCCATTTCCTCCATCTCCGTGACTACTTCTTACTTCCTTTTCTCCTTCACCTCTGGGGGAGTGGTAGGGATGATTTTTTCCCAGAGGTTCTTGATCTCCTACCTATATTGATCAATTTTTTTGCACAATTTGATCAATTTTCTACATTTTCATGGGCTTTGCTATTTGCACGCTTCTTGGAATCATGTCATAGGCTACAACCACTCCCTGCTCGAGCCTGTTCGTGTGATATTTCTCATCTTTGGTCTCGATCTTGACTTGCTCGATCACCAACTCCAAATACTCTCTATTTTCCTTTGTGTGTTGTAACTTTGCTGCGTCTGTGCATGCACGCGACTGTACCTCCTACACAACATTGACTTGCAGTTTGTATAGTACCTTGGTTGGTATCTTCCCCATTACTAACTATATCTGCATCATACATTTCAAGGGTGTCTTTCCTACAATATCATCCATGTGGAACATGTTGGATGTAACGTGGAAATTCAGGCTCACCTATGCTATCGTCTGGATCATATCCTATTCACTCGACGTAGCCTTGGATCCTGCTTCTGATTCTACAGGGAATGAATTTGTTCCTTTTCCCACCCTCTGTTGTTCTCTAATATGATCTAGGACCCGTCTCATATCTTTCAACTCGTTCTGAATTCAATCCCTTTGATTTTGGGCATAATCAAAATCCTCAACTTCCTGGTCATGGACTCTTTTGACCATGAGGTATGTGTTGTCCTTGGTGATTGTATATTCTGGAAACGTCTTGTGCACCTTGGACTTCTTGCGCACACCCCCTATGTGTATGATCGACCTCTTGGTCTGGCCTTGTTCCTATTGGGTATCACTTGATGTGGTTCCTTGTGTTGTCTCATCCCCTTTTTCCTCTTCTTTCAGTGTCTGTATGGTGTCCTTTATCTCGGCCTAGGTACCTTTCTTTGGCACACCCCCTTTCTTTTTTTTTTCCATCTTCTGACTTGGCTTTAGCTTCTTGGGCACAAATTTATCTCCAATAGGTGTCTGTTCTTTCCTTGCATCACCCTCCTTATATGTAGGCATCTTTTGAGTAAGAAATGGAACTCTCCAGGCATATTTCCAATCCTTGATGGCCATCTCTATACCCTCTTTATTGATGCAATAGATAAGTTATATCCATTCCTTCTCAGGATCCCTTCACGCTTGGATCCATATGGTATGTTTGGTCGCTTTGAAGTTGGAAATGTCCTGATATTGCATGACTACTTTTGGAGTAATTCGCCAAGTGTTGGAAATTCTTTCTTGGAGGTCATTACAATACCCTGCGAACATGATTTCATTTTCACTTTTGGTTTTGGAGTCCTAAATTCTCCCCAATGATATGTACTGCGATGCGTAGAAATGACTGGTCTACTCGCAAAATTATGTGTACTTAGGATCCCTCCATCCGATCAAGGTGATCAAGATGAGTAGCCAAGAGTAATGAAACTTTGTCCCCAGGTCCTACGTGTCTTTGCAATACTCAAGGAACAGATTTAATAAGTATGAGGCCCAGCTAAGCATAGTGCCCTCCACACACTGTGCTGCAGCCGCAACAACCCCGACATGGACTTCCTCCTTGCAACACTTCCTGAGAAAATTGCACGCCATGAGTTTGGTGGTTGTTGAGGAAAATATATGAAATGATCTTACTCAAGAATTTTCAGATCTTGCTTGGCTAAAGAAAAATAGACGGGAATATCACCCTATGTTTATCACCATCAAAATTGGTATCCTAATTCACAAGTATTGATTACAAGTGCTTAGGATGGTTTTTTTATAAATAAAAGCTTGTTGAAAAATTCATTATTTATGTAATTTTCTGAACATAACAAATAATGAAATAATTATAGAGACAGAATTAAAGACACCAAGTCAATAATCAAGACAGATGGTATATAAATCAATCGTTTATTTCATTCCAATTCATTAAAAGAATTGTTCTCTTTACAAAATTTCCTGAAGAAGTTTTGGACGAAAGTCAAACTTAGATGTCCTCGATGAAACATACAAAAGGACTTCTTACAAAAAGTAAAAAACTGAACTTTAAAAGTTTCATTAGCTTGCCACATATTGTTGTCCACTCGACTCTTTGAAAAACAAGTGTCTAAATGATGTAATTCATCCCTAAATCATAATAAGGATTTTAAATAAATAATAACTAGTAGGTGGGACCCCTTATGACTCCCTTTAGTTCTCTAACAATGATAACACAACTAGTTAATCAAACAACACATCCCTCCTTGTGACTACCATCACCACTTTCATATTTTGACAATTTATATCAATGATAATTGAAATTATTTCCAAAAATATATTACCTGTATATCCAAAAAATAATGTGTTGTCCAAAATTGCAGAACTCAACTGTTCTCAATAATTAATAAATAAAAACCTAAAATCCATATTTTCAACTCTAGGAGGAAATCTTTCCCTTGTTGTTGCTATCACCTTTTGATCTCTCAGAATTTTCCTTAGGCTATGTGGATCCTTTAGGCCTAATCTCACTGATCACATGAGAGAAATCATCTCTCAAATGCACGCGGGAGGACACAGATTTATCAGAGTCATTTGAGGGTGAGAAAGGGGAAGCAGTGGCTTTTCCTTTGTTAGGGGCATGGTGGGCCTCGATATTTAAAATTTTGCTTGCATGGGAAGACTGTACTGGTGAGTGGAAAAGAGTAGCTTGGACAATTTTATTGATAGGTGGAGGAGTAGGTAGAGACAAGTTAGGCCAGCCACGATGTTGGAAGAATGTCGGGTGGACAATCTCTTGCCATTCGTCATTTTCAGGAACTTCAGGTCGCAGTGAGACATGAGGAGGCATTGGGATACTGGGGACATGTGGGGCTTGGAAGGGAGACCTTCTAGGCCTAGGTTGGACCACTCCTTGCCCAATCTAATTGAAAAATCCATCTTGAAATTGTTGGCCTAACTCTTGCAAGTCTGCATCAAAGTTTATAAATAACCTTGGCCTTCTAGGGCCCATGTTCCAATTTCCTCTTCCTTGGTTACCCCTGCCATGGTTGCCTCTGCTGAAAAAGATCATTCCTGTATGCATAATGATTAACAAATAGTTTCTTTAACAAACATACGTGAAAACTCTTTTAAATATGAAATAAAATTTGGCTCAACAACATATCAGACTCATGCAATCCAATTCATACAAATCGTTTAATAGTTGTCAATGAGCAGGGGGTGAACACGGGTTCTGGGATATGCAAGGGATTGTATTGAGAAAAAAATGTTATAACGAGGGGGAAAAGATCATGATTACTGCTCATAGACATCAAACAATCAACTGTATTGTAAACCAAAAGAATACATCACTATAATTCAGCCCTACAATCCTTTAACTATCATAATACAAAACTTATCTTTACTATAATTAAATTTTAGGAACAGGGAGTGGATAGTGAACATGGGAAGGCGAGGGGAATTGTAATGAGAGAAAAGTGAAATAATGGTAGGGGCAAATACTGAATATTGTTCGAAAAACCATTTAAGTAATCCATAAAAACAATTATGTATTCAATATAACTATTCCATCACCAATTAAAAAATTATTGTGGCCAATTAAAAAATTACTGTGTGTTAAAACTTGTTTGTTGTCCCACATTCAATTTCCTTAAAAAATTTCAATTAACACAGAATATAGTCATACTCAGAATCGTCATGACTTTTGCCCATATTGTTTAAAAGAATTATGTTCTTTTCATTTCATTCCTTTTATATTTAAAAAAAAATCTAAGGAACACATAGTCATATTGATTCAACTCTATTTAGCATAAAAAATATCAACCATTTCCCATAATTTAATTTCTCAAATCAACCATAAACACAAGTCTTTCCTGAGTTGAACAGACTCTTTTAAAAACATGTCCGATTCCATTATTTTGACAAATTTAACAATTAAATTTGCAATGAAACCATTCTACCAAAACATTGTTCTCATCTCTAATGGTGCAATAAAAAAAAACAATGTACGATGTCCATAAATCATACACAGTAGACAACCAAGCCATAATTATCAACTTTTCAACTTGCAATAATCACGATCAGGAGAAATTAAACACACAAAAAACACTAACTAATTTTTATACCATGTTGTAGGAACCCATAGACCAACACATAACACAAAGAGGCATCTCTGTGACTGTACATATCCAATTACTCCCAATCAAACCATTAAAACATTGTTGAGTTATCTATTCAACTGTCATAACAAAAGGAGGCAACGACTGTATGCCAATTATCATTTCCAATTACAACTCTCCAATCAACCTGATCAAACAGAGACAAGACAAGAATCAAAGCCGCTGTCAATATTATTTAAGCAACTTATGACAGTCAACAAGATGCCTAGCAGGTTTCGACTGGTTAGTTTATCAAAATCGAGCTCTGTAGCTAATGAACAAAATAACCAATGGTTTGCTGAGTGGAACCAAACAGAGGGAGATTGGAGGTCAACATTATCAACAGTAGGTGAGAGACTTCGATACAAGCATGGTGAAACCATAATACTTATAAAACTTATTATGTGAGACGGGGTGACAGTTCGACACCAGGTAGGGTAGACCATGATGCAGAGGAGAATAGATTTCTCACTGTCCAGTAACCAACACCAAGAACATGCAGAGGCATATCCCTCATGTTTTTCCCCAAAAGATGAACAATTCTAATAGAAATGCAGAGCCCATGTACTACCAACAACCTTAAAACAAGATTCTTGGGATAATAGACACCCATAACCAACTGTGTAGATACCAATAACATAAAAATGAGTGCAAGACCAGGTGAAAATGATATGCATTGACCAAAAGGCGGTTCAAAACATACACAACAACCCCATACCACCAAATACAATGAGGTGTGGTTATCATAACTGTGAGGAGATGACCAACAAGGCCAAATAGAATGAAAACCTCCAACAAAAACCCATAAATACAACACAAATCCATCACGGCTTCCACCACATAGAATAACCAATGAAATCGTGACTTCAACCATCAATTCTTCCATTTGTAATGAATAAAATGTGCAGTCATTCCAGAGAAAATACCACTCGTTTACACAGTTTCCAGCCTCAATAAAACATAGACAAACACATTACCGAGCCAACGTTCATTTCATACACAGAGCGAATTCATGAATGGGTGAAAAAAACCATACTTGTAACCAAATGGCCTTAAAAATGTGAGCTTGGTCGAGCAGTTCCTTCCACGCCTAAATCTTGGAGCTTAACCATAGAAAAAACCAAATGAACAATAACCATGCTAGGGTGACGACCAATGGGAGAAGTATGGAGTGACATTCATTAACTTCACGTCGCTTCCATCCTCTATCTCATTCAACTACGTAGTACACGACAACCAACCAACCATTAATCCATATCATTAATCCATGCATTGAAACTTGCACACATTTCTTGCCAATTGTGCCACCCGATACATATTAACCATTGCCAAAACCATACTATAACATATATCACATGCACCCCATATAAATCAATAAAATCATATAGCCAATAACATTTCTAGTTAGGACAACATCAATTTCTTTAAATTTCAATTGCACATAGTATAGCATAGCATAACATAGTTTCGTTTTCTTGGATTTATTCCATATTGCTCTTTTCTATTGTTATAACTAATTTTGTATCTTGTGCAGGTGTAATAGATAATAAATCATGACGACACTATCAAATGTAACAACAATAAATATATGCCACTTCATACATAGAATTTAGAGCTTATAATAACGAAATCATCACATAAAGTGCATTATCCATCTGCCATATGTTGCAAATAAAAACAAGATCATCAATCATGTAGAACCCTATAAGCATCACCGAAACAACAACATAACATGTGTAATATGACTATCTCTGATCCTCTAGTAATACAAGGGGGTCCCACCTACTAGTATTATATATCATTGGCATAGTTTAAATAATAGGCTTAGCAATACTTTGTGGGAGAAATCCTCGATGCGATTTTAATTGTCAACAAACTGGCAACTCCACAAGGAAATCTTTTTCCAACAGATTAAGAACACAAAACACATGGTTTCATGGACCAAAAAAAATGGATCAAGAAGATATAGCCAGAATGATTATGCAACAGGGGGAAGTGAGTGGATTTAATGGAAAAATGACCGGGAATTCGGGAATAACTCATGAAAAATGTTAAGTATGAGGGGGTTTATCCCTGTATGTATAATCATTCAACCATAATTTGATCTTTACTTCAAGGAAAAAAAATTATGGACTTGCTCTTTTATTTCTCAAATGGATGAAGAAATGGAAAGCAGAAGTGGGAGATAACAAATTTCTTTATAAGACAGAAGTGAAGGCAGATAACAAATTCAAGTATGCTTTTAGGGGGAACATCATAACATTTGTGTAAGCTTGTTTTTTATGGACTAGCAATACCTTGCAGAATTGTCACTGTAGCAGAACTGATCCAACAACTAATTCTTGACCAAAATCAAGCTAAAAGGATGAAAAGCAATAAAAATCATGACATAAATAGGACTACAAAATTTTAAAACAACACAAATAAAATGACAGAATTTGCAAAAGAAGCGTGAAAGTTATTAAAAAGGAAAGAAGAAATCAAACTACTTTAAAAGTAGAAATGAAAAACAATGGAAAAATGAAAGCATAACTATACTACTAATATACAGAAAATCCAAACAACATTAAAATGTTTCAAGCTGGTTCCACATAGTGTTTTAAGTGAGAACCATTAGTGTTGTAGGAAAACAATTGATCCTATAAATCCTTTAGAAAGTAAGAATTAGTACACAGGACAAACGCGATCTTGAAAGGACCCAACCATAATTTTTGAAATTTTGAATGTCTTCCCCTATCAGCGTGCACTGAATCCCTAAGAAGTACCTTCTCATTGACTTTAAATTTGATAGTATTGACACTCTTGTGAAATACTTCTTAACAATCTGTTGTCTCCTTTTCATATTATCCAAGGAAAACATCCTTTGCTCCTCTAAATATAAGAGTGCATTTATCCTTTGTGAAACATCAGAAGAATTTAATTCTTTGATTTGTAGCATCAGTATTAAGGAATCAAGTTCTAGCTCAGTAGGCAGGATGGCTTCTTGACCATACACAAGTTGGAAAGGAGTGCAACCAGTGCTTACCTTGGTGGTAGTTTGATCTTCCCAAAGGGCGTAAGTGAGGAGAGTCTTCCATTGACAAGGCTTATCTTTGATGATCTTTTTAATGATTCTCACCAGATTTTTGTTGGTAGACACAGCCTACCCATTTCCTTAGAGATAATAATTTGATGAGGTGAAATGTTTAACCCCCAATTTAACTAAAAATTGGGTCAGCTTAACAGAAATGAAAGTGAGACCATTTTCTATAATAATTTCCAATGGAAGACCGAATCTGGAAAATATGTTATTTTCAAGGAAAGAAATTACTTGATCATCTATTGAATGCTTAAGTGGGACAAATTCAGCCCATTTTGTAAAATAGTCTGTGGCTGTCAAAATAAAAAATTTCCCTGTTGAAGATGGAGGATTAATAGCACCAATAAAATCCAATCCCCACTTTTAAAAGGGAAGTTCTGGGAGGACAGGTTGTAATGGCATGGATGAAAGGCGTTCTTTCCCATCAAAATTTTGGCACTTGTCACAAGATCTTGAAAAAACATAAGAGTCATGAAAGATTGAAGGACAATAGTATCCTTTTATAAAAATATTGAAAGAAGTGGTTTTAGCAGAAAAATGACCTCCTACATGAATGACAGAATTTGAAGAACCATGAGTTTATTGCAACAATTTATGTGTTTCTTCATCGTTTACACCATGAAGAAACACACCATCAGAATATCTTCAAAATAAGAAGTCTCCTATAATGACGTATCTTGCGGATTCGAGACATAGTCTTCTTCTTTGATGAGTGTCTAAGTTGTCTAGGCATATTTGGTTTTGTAAGTAGTGGACTAAATTCTTATACCAAGGATGTTCAGACACAGGAAGAATCTGATTATCAATTTAGAATAGTGTTGATAAGGAACTATCATGTTCATCAATTTCTTCACTATTCTCAGCATGTTGATCTAAGTGAAGGGATAAGTCACATCCCTTGATAGTGGTAGAAGTCACGATATTCAAATCATTCTCCTGGATATTGGCAAGCCAATGTGCAAGCTTCCCTGAAAGATAAGTCCATGAGAGAAAAAACTTGACAGAAGGTAAAGGGAATTTTACCAACATATTCTTACCTAGGATGAAGTGGTGAAACTTTTCAACAGCTTTAACAAGAGAGAAAGCATATTTCTCAATAAAAGAATATTTAAATTCATCATCAGACAAACTTTGACTCATGTAATCCACTCGTTTTTCATTACCTTGGTCATCATTTTGCATGAGGATAGAAGAAACGAATTCCTCGGTAGCATTAGTATATATCGTGAATTCCTTCTCAAAATTTGATTTCACCAAAACCAATGTAGAGCTGATTGCTTTCTTGATTCCTACAAAATGATTTTTGACATCATTTGTCCAAGAAAAAGAACGATCTTTCTTAAGCAGATTATGAATTGGTTTGACCATCACATAAAAATCTGGAACAAACCTCTAGATGAAATTAATAACCCCCATAAAAGATTGAACCTCCTTCTTGGAAGTGGGATCAGGCATATGAAGGATGACAACAATCCTTTCGGAATCAATTCTTATTCATGAATCAGAGACAATGTGTCCAAGGAGCTTGCCCTCGGTAATGACAAAAATGGACTTAAAAAGGATTTAGAGAGATTCCAAATTTCCTACATCACATGAGAACTCTTTTCAGATGACCAAAATGATCTAATCAAATTTTAGAGTACACCATTAAGTTTTCAAGGTAGATCTGAAGGATCTTACCAATCAAATTGTCAAAAGCTAATTGCATAGCTCTTTGAAAAGTGGTACATGCATTAGATAAGAAAAAAGGCATATTCTCGTAAGAAAAGGTACCCCAACGAGTAATAAAGGTGGTTTTATATGTATCTTCCCTTTTTACCTTGATTTGATTGTAACCAGAAAAACCATCAAGTAAGGACATCATCTGTTACCCTACGACTTGCTGCAAAATCCTTTCCATGTTAGGGAGAGGAAAGTGATCCTTTATACGAGCTCGATTTAATGAATGAAAATCAACGCATAATATAATCTGATTGGTTGTTTTCCGAAAAAGAACCAAATTGGAAACCCATTCAGAATATTTGACCGGAAAGATGATTCCAGCTTTCAAGAGTTTTTCTAACTCCTTTCGAATAGTTGCTTCTAATGCAGGGTTGATAGGTTTTTTTTTTTCCTAACTGGTTTTATGCCTTCTTTGATGGGAATGGAATGTTGTATAAGAGAATGATCAAAACCACGAAGATCCTCATAATACCAAGAAAAAACATCTTGAAATTCACTAAGTAGCTTGGTAAACTTCATTTTCTCTTCATTAGAACATTGGGAACCTATTTTAAAATTCTTTGGAGACTCAGGTGTCCCAATGTTCAAGGACATGGTTTCACCCACATTCCTTTTCGAGTCCTCTTCTTTATGTTTCTCTTTATTGACTACGTCACTTGATGAAAACGAGCTTTGTAGAGGAGTCAAGCCCTTAGGAATCTTGTTATCTTCTGTGGATATAATTTCCTTTAGATTATAAGGTTCATCTTGAATGAAAGCATGGATGTTCTCATCGTTAGGGAAGACCTACCAAGATTCTATATTGCCAGGGATATGTGGATGATATAGAGATTAAAAATTACAATCAGGTTTGTGTGGCAGAAGTTGTCGATTAGGAGAGGCTGCAAAATCAGCTAACCGATCATCCATTGAGTTCAATTCCCTCTTAACATGAGTGATGTTGAAAGATAATAGGTTCAAGATAAGTGCCCAAATAGTTTGGGTGTATCATTTCATCAACTTGTTGCTAGGAGAGTATATCTTGTGTACAAGGTTCACAACAAGCTCAGAGTATCACAAAACTGAAAGGTGACCACAACCAAGATTATAGGTATTTTCAATGCCTAATAATAAATCTTTGAATTTAGTGACATTATTTGTGGAAACAAACTCCAACCTGTATGAAATATTATGAATTTTCCCCACAGGAGAGTACAACATTATGCTAGCTCCATTACCTTCACTAGAGCATGAACCATCAAAGTGCATATGCCACATACCATCATCCAAATCAATTTGTTCCAAGGGAATGTTATCTTCCTCAACAAATATGGAACACACCCCTATGTCCTCTTCGATAAAGTTCACATTAGGTTGTGGGACACTTTATATGTAAAGTGAAATCCTTCCCTCTTTAAGGACTATATTGTTTTTACCATTCTGAGAAACAGATAAGTGTGTCCCGTCAAGTGAGAGGTATCCACCCATCAAATCTTTCCAATCTATTCCTAAGATGATTGAGTAATTTATTACTGGAATATCAATTACCTGAATACTAAGGGTTGTCCTTATTTCAAGGTGTGCGCACAAAACTAAGGTCATATCTTTAATCTCACCTATTTTCGTTTGTTGTAGACTATTATAAGAGAGCATGTTCATGGTGTTTTCATTTGTACAAGACAAGCCTAGCTATTCCATAATAATATTCGACATCACAGTTGGGCTCGAACCACCATCAATGAGGCAACAATGGGTGATCTTATCCATAATATTTATAGAAATATAAAAAGGGTTATTTTTTACAAGGTATCTAAAGTTATGTACACCTACTTTATTTATAGATGAATTCTCTTCATTTACCTCTTCAGAGAGATTGGCTACAACAAAATATTTTCCTTCCTTGAATTGTTTTAGATGCCTATGTTGTTCAAGGATGACAACCATGTCCAAAACGGTTGCATCTTCTTTGATGTTGGCCAACTGATTTAGAATATTATATTTGGAAGAGGGGAGAGGGGAGGTAATTCCTTGACTGTTAGGAACTTTAGGAACCTAAACAATAGTAGCTGGTGAGGATGAGCTCGGGCTAGAAGATTTGTGGGGAGGATCATATTTTCCTTTGGGAGCGTAGGATTTGTTCCTAGTATTTATGATCATGACATCTTTTGGCTCTACAAAATATAGGACAACGATGGTAGTTTCTAGTCTTTTACCAAAGATCTTATCTCTAACGCTCTTTCTTACCTCACATGTGGTTTCCTTGTGGTGTTCCTCGCAAAAGTTACACAAAATTTGAGGCATGATTTCTTTAGGCTGAAAGATATTTTCAGTTGGATTTCTAAAGAGGGTTGCAGAAGAGGATGAAGCTCTAGGGATAAGAGGGGAGACATTTCCCTTTCACTCATATGCTATCATACGATTATTCATATCTTGTACTAGTTGTAAGAGGGCAGACATGTCATTCTGTTTAACTGATTCTCCCTAAGGAAGACATGTTCTTTCAAGTTGTTCTTCATACTCTAAATAAGTATGCAGAGCGGAACCAAGGTTATCAATGGATTTTTCCTCAATCCTATGACGATATGAGGAAGGTAATGCATTGTAGTAATGTATGAAAGAGGCTTGAATCTGAGGTCAAATGAGTTCTGGGATTTGATTATATAAATTAGTGAAAAGCAATTTGAAGGACTTGATGGTCTCACCATTCTTGTAGGCGATGTTATTGTACTCCCATAACTTCTCAGCTGGGATTTTAGAATTCCCATAGGTGGACTTGAACCAATAAACTAAGTCCTCCCAAGTAGACAGAATCTTAGGAGGAAGGTCAAAGAAATCAGTTCGACACTCCTTCCAGTATTCGATCTGGTACCCGGTCTGACACTTCGTCCAGCATTGCATCTTGCACAAAAATGGTGGGGGATTTGGCGGTTATGGTATTGGCTGCCAGTGCTGGGTGAATCAGGAACATTGGTTTTTCTTATGCTTTTCCCCTCCATCTATTGAACCCTTGACAATTCAGTTTAAGTTGTTAAGTAGGGCGATTATTGGCTTTCTCTATTTCGGCAATTAGGGCACCATTAATGTAATTTGTCAAATTTAGAAGTGGTTTGACCCTCCTGTGGTCGACCACTTGGTCTGTAAATATTATAAATACCATCATGGTGGTTAGATAGATAGGAAGCAGTAGAAGAACCAGTGTGATAGGGACAAACACGTTTTTATCTGTTTTTCCATTTTTCATTGCCAGATTATACAAAAACTGTGTTTTTGAGTTTTCAGAGTGAAATCGAATTGTTGAGTTCATGGTGTGCTTTTAGGAAGTGACCACGACTTGCTAGGGGGGGCACCAATAATCTGGTAACTGTTCTTTAGGTTATTTATGCATTTCATAGCTTAGTTGTCTCTTTCATTTCCTGTACATGCATTATTATTTTGTTAGTTAATTTGATGTTGTAGTTTAATTGTCTTAACTCTCTTTTGCAAGTTAGTATGAAGATTTGTGTTAGCATGTGTTAATCTTATAGTTAGGAATACATTTTCAAATTCCTAGACTAACCCCATGTGAGATTAGATGTTATATTGTATCTTATTTATGTTGTTAGAATTAAATTTAAAATAGAGTTTTAAATAGAGTAGAACAAAGTTTTAATTTGAGTTTTCTTTAACAAGGATTTGATGGATGGATAGGATTAATTTCAGTTTTTAATTATAGATTTATTATTTCATTTTTATGTAGATATTGCTTACTTAGTTGTTGGCTAATGTATTTGGTAGTTTACTTTTTAATGTCATGTTTTAATTTATGTTCTTAAGCATTTTCTTATTGCAGTTTGAATTGTTAGAATAGATATAACATAGTTTCATTTTATTTAATTTCTTTCCTAGAATTAGATTGCAATTATATTTCTTAGTTAATGGTTGAGTTTAATTATGAAGTTTGTTTACATATCATAGAAGTACAATTATAATCTCGTTATATTGTTGATGGTTAATAATTCCATGAATATGAAGGGTAATTAACATTGTTTCCATAATGGCTAAATTCTCATTGGATTGTTTAATCCTTACCTTTCACTTTTCTATTGAGATCAGTGTAGAGATTATACCGCTTGAATTATCCTTTGTTGTCAAGTTCCATCGAGATATCATACAACACTGGAGACATTCACACAACCATCAACACTATATTTGAGTTTTCATAGATTATAAGATAGTTTCTTGCTTTCGTAGATCAAAAGATAGTTTCTTTCTTTTGTAGATCAAAAGATATAGTTTCTTTCTTTCATAGATCAGAATATAGTTCTATTGCTGTTGTAGGATAGATAGTCTTTTTCTTTGATAGGTTAGAGAGCATTTTTCTTAGCATAGATTAAAGGTTAGTTGTTAGTTCTTCTTTCTTTCAATTAAATAGTTTTGAAGTTTGAATTAAGAATATAGTCCACTTGCCTCTTAGGCTAGATAGTTGTTCAATGAGAATTGTTAATTAGATTACTTGCAGTAGAAGTTATCTTAGAGTAGTTAGTTGTTTATTTTCTTTAATAGGCTATCTAGTTGTTTTTCTTACTTGTTTACTTGTTTTAATAGGTTAGCTAGTTGCTTTGTTTACTTGTTTACTTGCTTTAATAGAATAGTTGTTGGCTTGTTTATTTACTTTCTTTCATAGGGTAGTTGCTCATTGAATTTAGGTTGGCAAGTTAAGTAGTTTTCTTTTGTTATTTGCTTATTGTTATGCTTAATAGTTGCTTTTGATTATTTCTATGAACTAGTTTGCTTTACATAGGGTTTTTACTTGCTTTCTTAGAACTATCCATCAATCCTTGGTCCAAAAGTACTTAGGTTACATAGTTTCAAGTTGCTTAGTAGGGTTTTCTCATTAGATAGCTTTTCTTGAGTAGATTAGCCTTAGATACCCACTTCCTTAGTTGGACTATAATAATACCAACCCTTATACCTTTGGCATATATTTGTCTACAACTCTAAGTTTACTTACCCCGGGTTGACAATTTAATTGAGGGTTTTTAGTGTGTTTTTTGTGCATATACAACACCCATCATTTTTGGCGCCATTGCTGAGGAGTTGTCTTAAGGTAAGAAGTAGTTAGGAAATAGATCATTCCTAGACCTTAGCATTAGGTTGGTGGCGGGGGAACTTTAAGACGAGAGGTAAGAACCTGAGCATCTGCTATTGCAAGCTCCCCCAAACCCAATGGTAGTTTTTCTTTTTGTTTTTGTGTACTTTCATGAATAGACCTAGAAACCAAATGGTATGTTTTTCTTTTGTTTTTTATTTCTTTCATGAATAGACCTAGAGATACAAAAGGTAGATACATTAAATCTAAATCAGACCTTTCAACCAAGGTTCCTTCCAACCTTTTTGGGGGAAGGGACGTTCCACTTATAAAATCTGCAGACCGATACTGAAAAACATGAGCTAGCTCAACTCAAAGAGCTAAGGTAATCTCTAAAGAGACTAACATAGGGATCACTATGTAACAAGAAATTGAAGCATCAATCATATTAGGACAGGAGGAAAGACCACTCAAGCCTTCAACAGAACCAAATAATACAATGTTTTCTTTTACACCACCACCAGGAGATCCTAATTTTGAAAACATCATAGACCCTGAACAGGTAAATATTTTGTTTGGTAGTTCATCCAATGTAATTACTCTCAAAGTGAAACATAAACTTTGGCACCAATAGTCTCAACCGGCTCGAGTAGAGTCCAAGACATCCAATCCGTAGGAAGACCTTTCCATCAAAGGGAAACCTTCTTCTCTTCAAAGATAAAACCACCTAGGTACTCTCTTTTTGGAAACCAAGCCAATATGGATGATCAGGAGGACCATAACAATGTAAGACATGGGGAGGAAGAAGAAACTGGAAACCAAATCGAAACTACTTTCGGGTTTCCAATTCTAGACACCTCTCCAAATGTCAACATGAAGAATATTCCTCTCTCAACACTGCATACCTTTTATGGTAAAAACAACGAAGATCTAGACACCTTCCTATTTGAATTTGACATCTTGTGTAGGAGCTACATCTACATACAATATGCCCAGAAACTAAAACTCTTTCCTGCCACCCTCAAAGAATCTACACTAAGATGGTTCATGGGGTTGGGAGAATCCAGTATTAGGTCTTGGGAATCCATGAAATACATATTTCTTATAAAGTATCAAGAATACTGCAAGACCAAAGAGTCTCATAATGAAATATTTAAGATCCCACAGTTAGAAAACGAGACCCTCGAAGATTATATGGAAAGATTTGGTTATATCTCCCAGAAGTCAAAATACCATGACCTCCCAGATGATGCAATTAGGGCTCATTTCCTTAAATGAATTTCAGAAGAACATCTAGATATGATTAACCTCATGGCATTAGGTGACATCTCTCATAAACCATTTTCTGAAATATGTGAAATGTGTACAAATTACTCAAGGAGTAGAACCAAAATAGGAAAGAATGTTCGAGACCCTTACAATAGAAACTTAAAACCAATTAGTTCAGGTGGTAATACGAGAGCATAGATAGGGAATATTTTGGAAAACTTAAAAACAAATATCTTAAGCACAATAGGTTCCCAGTTGGACACCCTAAAAATAAAAAATAAACAGGAGGAGGAAAATGCAGCAATGAGCATATATTGCCCAAGATGCATGAGGAAGCATTCCTCAAGGGAATTCCCATTAGATAACATTTCAATTTGTGGCTTTTGTACAAAAGACCATGTGACTGAAAAATTTCCATCATTGCCCATTTTATTAGCCATATATAGGAGTGGAGATCCTGGGGATTATTCTTATGCACCTAGGAGGCCATGGAAACCTAGGAACCAACCCACATACCCAGATCTACAATCTCAAGTTCCACCCTATTATCAACAACAGAAATAGTGGAACTCCCCAGGTTGGAAAAACTGGTCTACTCAGTACCAACATCATTTCTTTCAAGGATGGAGAGGAGGACATAACCAAGGAAACCCTCAATCTCTACCTATGTCCAACCATCATTATCCTCAGTTCCCACTGAACACTTCACGGCTTTTGCCAGGTTTTGTTCCACCACCTTTACCTCCTATTCCACAACAACAACCGCTACAATATCAAAATACAAGCTCCCCAAGACCAACACTATTACCGACATAACTAGTGTTGAATACCAATAATAATCCCCCTCAACCTTTTCACAATGTTGAGATGCAGGCCTTCCTGACATATGTTATCACTCATGTTCCATTACAGGAAATTCAACTAAGATTGGGAAAATTTATGGAGAGGCAAAGACCTTCGGTTTTCATCTAGGAAGAAGAAGAAGAAGAAGAAACCACCAAACAACCCATGGATGAAACTAGGTGAGAAGATGTTATTATCCTGAAGAATCAAGAACCCAAGCTTCCCCAAAATGAACCTTCACAAATTATGAAGTTCCCTCCTTATCTAGACCGATTGGTAATCGAGAAACCTACCACTCGACCAGAATTTGACATTTTGAATGAATTGAAAAATATTTGTGTCGAGATTTCCCTGCTTCAATCCATTAAAGACATGCCAATCTATAGTAACGTAGTCAAAGAATTGTGTATTAAGAATCCAGGTAGGAAGCAAAAGGATCCCCCTATCGTACACTTGATAGGAGGACTTTCCAAATACATATCAGAGAAGCCAAAACTAGCAACGTATGGGAAACCAAGAAACCCCGTAGTGACCATAACCATTAATGAGGTCTCCATTGGAAACACTCTCATAGATCTATGGGTAGCCATCAATGTTATGACTGCTACTACCTTGGAACAATTACAGTTACAACCTCTTCTTTGGCCTACCCCAACCATTTTGGAATTAGCAGATAAGACTAGGGTTATACCTGAAGGAATTTTAGATGATATCATGGTTACTTTAGCCTCGTGGGAGTACCCAGTATATTTTATTATTATTCACTCAAAGGATCCTGCTAAAGGTCATCCCGTCATTTTGGGAAGACCTTGGCTATCCACAACCAATGAATTTATTGGCTATAGAGAAGGAGAAATGACCATCTCAAATGGTCTCTCAATTCAGAAGCTCAACATTTAGCCTCCATCTCAACCTATTATGGAGAATCTATGGTGGCTTGAATGTCCATATGAGAATGATGACTGGGAAGAACCCGCATTTCCAAGTGACCATGGATGGGCACTTCAGGACCACACAACAAAAAATGTGCTAAACTAGTTTATTTCTGCTATCACATGTGTTGATTTTCCACAGTCCTTTCCCCAATTTGAGTAGATGTTTGGGGAATAATTTCAATAACAATTAGACCCATCCATTTTGTCTTTGATGTCTTTTATTTTCGAGATAGATGAGTCTGCCTGTTAAGCCCTAATATTGGCTCATTACCCCTTAATTGGGGCATATTACATTAGTAATGTTATTTTATTTATGTCAGCTTTATTCCATTAGTTGTAATTATACCTCCTAGTCTCCTATATATACCAAGGAGACATTTTCATTTGGAATCATCTTGTACTTAAACATTTATGTGGGGTAAAAGGAGGTTTCCCCCTTGAAGAGGCTTATTATCTGAGATTATCTCTTTTTCATGGCGTTGAGTACTTATTCTGAGGTGTTTCTATGTTATATTGATATTTGGTTCTTAACATATGGTGTCAGAGCTCAAGGTCTTGGGGTTTCGCTGCTACATATGAGACACCTTGGAATTTTTGCTATAACTTTTTTTCTACAATGTTTCAGAAGGAACGGATTGGAGGATATTTAGTAGACTTATCAAGGTACGTTGGGTTAAAATCTCAGCTCCTGAGGCCTTATACTTTTAGAGATACAGCTTGTGCAAGATAGGGTTCTGGAATCATCCTCAACTAAGTCATTGTGGAATTTTCGCTATAATTTTTTTTTCTGTAACGTTTCAGACCATGAAATATGGAGGAGTGATCCGGATTATTTTCGGCACGAAATGAGAGCGGAGATATAACATAGAAATATTTAGAGATATTGCAAGAGAGACAACAATATAACAGAGATATAGCAGAAATATAAAAAGAGTCACAGATATACAGTAATACAAGATTTCTATTAATGAAATAAATGTAGAGAGATTGTAAAAGTACAGAGTGAAAAACTCGCTAGAATGGTGTTATCTTATCTCTGAGAAGAGATGTGACAGCTACTCGCATCCGTGAGAAGATGACTACAATGAGGATCTGAAGGCCTTTTTTACAATAAGCAGGAATGCCAAAAACCCTAGACATCCAAAAACCTAACCCTGGGAGATGAAGCGCCAAAAGTCATGTGGGCCGCGTTTGAGTAAGTTGGTGCATCAACTTCCCGGGGTCGTAAGTTTTGCATACGATCTCTATTTTAGGCGTATGATAGCTCATTGGAAAGATCTATCCGAGAACTACAAATTTTGGGTGAGCAACATCAATCTATGATCCATGTTGCTCCCTTTTTTCTAAAAAAATATCATTTAGGGCCTCAAAATGGCCCCGGAAGTTAAAAACTGCTAAAAATAGTAAATTACCAAAATTGCCAGAAACATGTTTTGGGCCAGTTGGAGAAGGTGGGTGGCCACCGATATGCAATTGGATCAATCCTCCCTCCTTAGGAAGCAATGGTATCCATTGCGTTGAGTTCCTGAGGGAGAGGGGAAAGCGATTGCTGAATCTGAATCTTGGTGATCTGCTTGCCTTGCTGGAGAAGTGGCATTGCTTAGCTTGTTGAAGGCTGTCACGAACTTGTGGTTGGAAAGATTGGACCTTTCTAACCAGTCTGGCTACATGAGATGACTGTGTGCAGAAAGAATCTTTGTGCTTTGCTGCAACCTTGTCGACCTGCTTCTGGTGGATAGAAGGTGCTTGGGCCGAGGCTGTAGTGGTTGCAGTATCCTTTTCTTCCCCTTTTGAACAGATTGTGGAGAAGATGAATTTTGTAGTATGAGATACTACCTTGCAGCACTGTTTAGGTGGGGTAGTAGTTGGAACTACCTCTGGTATCTTGTAGAGATGACCCCCCAGAATAATAATGACACTACAGGGTCGAGACTCATAGATAGCATGACGTTTCCACATATATGGTTGTCCCAAGAGAACATCACAGACATCCAGTGGGGGGTAACATCACATAATACCTCATCCTTGAAGGGTTGGATGCCATATGACAATCGACACTGCTGGCTGACACGAAGATCTTGTCCTTGGTGAAGCCACTCGATGTTGTATGGTTGCGGGTGTGGTGTTGTCGACAATCCCAACTGTTTGAGGGCCTCTG
>ML778546.1:291075-325625 GCA_009831015.1 Picea engelmannii
CCTTACCTAATAGGTAGGCACTTCAAGGTCAAAACAGATCATGATAGT
Source organism: Picea engelmannii (assembly GCA_009831015.1). Lineage (NCBI taxonomy): Eukaryota > Viridiplantae > Streptophyta > Pinopsida > Pinales > Pinaceae > Picea > Picea engelmannii. The sequence goes on from ML778546.1 coordinate 291,124, forward strand.
CTTAAATACTTCTTGGAACAAAGACTATCTTTAGAAGAACAAAAAAAATGGGTAACCAAGATATTGGGTTATAATTTTGAAATCGTCTATAAAAAGGGGAATGAAAATGTTGTGGCAGATGCACTCTCAATAAAGGATGAAGATGTTGAGGCCTTTCTCTGTGCTATCTCGATCATCCAACCCGATTGTATAATAGAAGCAAGGGATGAATGGAAGAATGAAAAAAAAGTGTGGACTCTCATTCAAAGGTTGCAATGGGATTCCAATGCATCAATTACATTTACATGGAAAAATGATTCACTATGGTACAAAGATCGCTTATATTTATGTAAGGACTCCCAGTTCAAACAAAAGGTACTATTGGAATTGCACACCTCTCCAGTAGGAGGGCACTCGGGATTTTTGAAAACCTACCATAGAGTCAGGAAGGATTTTTTTTGGGATGGCCTTAAAACTAATGTTCAAAGGTTTGTTGCAGAATGTTTGGTTTTCCAACAAAATAAGGTGGAAACAATTAAGACCCCAGGTCTTTTACAACCATTATCCATCCCAAGTCAGTGCTGGGAGGAGGTTTCCATGGATTTCATCACAGGGTTACCGAAGTCTAAAGGAAAGAGTGTCATCATGGTGATTGTTGATAGACTGACCAAGTACGCACACTTTTGTGCACTCTCTCATCCCTTCAAAGCTAGTATAGTTTCCACCACATTCATGGAGACAGTTCAAAAGGTACATGGCAGCCCAAAGATTATTGTAAGTGACAAAGATCCCATCTTCACTGGACTTTTTTGGACAGAATTATTTTCTTGGTTGGGTACTCAGTTGGCTCATAGCTCATCCTATCATCCTCAATCTAATGGACAAACTGAGATAGTGAAAAAATGTCTAGAAGGATACCTTCGTTGCTTTGTCTTTGATAAACAAACACAATGGTTCAAATGGTTACCCTTGGCAAAATGGTGGTATAGCACTTCCTTTCATACTGCAACAAAAATCACACCATTTATGGCACTCTATGGATACCACCCTCCTTCCATCACTTCTTCTCTAAAATAAAAATCTAAGGTTCAAGCAGTGGAAGATCACATCGAGAATCAACAACAAGTTCTCCAAATCTTAAAGTACAACCTGACCATGGCACAAAATCGCATGAAACAACAAGCAGATCAACATCGTAGTGAAAGACGTTTTGAAGTAGTGGATTGGGTTTTTCTAAGACTACAACCATACAAATAGATGTCCCTCAAGCAAGACAAGAAGGATAATAAATTATCACCAAATTACTATGGCCCTCATAAGGTGTTTCAAAAGATTGGTACTTTGGCATACAAATTGGAGTTTCTTGCATCTTCATGAGTACACCCAGTTTTCCATGTTTCATGCTTAAACAAGGTTATAGGTAAAAAGATCCCAGTTCAAACAATATTGTTAGAACTTGACGAGGAAGGAAAAATCATATTGGAGCCTGAAGCCATCTCTAGCACAAGAACTCACCAGCTGAGGAATAGATCCATTTTAGAGTATCTCATTAAATGGAGGAAACTATCGCCTGAAGATTCCACTTGGGAATATGAGTCTTTTATACATAAGCATCCAAAGTTACTCAAGCATTGCAGACAACACTTGACTCAAGGAGAGGGGCATTTTAAGCCCTAATATTGGCTCATTACCCCTTAATTGGGGCATATTACATTAGTAATGTTATTTTATTTATGTCGGCTTTATTCCATTAGTTGTAATTATACCTCCTAGTCTCCTATATATACCAAGGAGACATTTTCATTTGGAATCATCTTGTACTTGAACATTTATGTGGGGTAAAAGGAGGTTGCCCCCTCGAAGAGGATTGTTATATGAAATTATCTCTTTTTCAAGGTGTTGAGTACTTATTTTGAGGTTTTTCTATGTTATATTGATATTTGGTTCTTAACACTGCCATGTCTTACACTATGCCCTACGAGATTAGTCCATGAAAAGTTTTACATATAAACTCTGGACTAGATGCAGACCAACAAAAACAATTAGTAGATATCCTTAAAGAACAATCATGAGCATTTTCCTAGGAATACACTGACATGAAGGGTATACACCATGACACATGCATCCATCACAACTATACCCAGGGGGAAGTATCACCTGTTAGGAAACCCTAGAGAAGGATGAACACAACACTCAAAGACATAGTCAAGGAGGAGATCCAAAAGTTGTTAAAAGTCATATTTATCTACCCCATCTTCGATAGTAAGTGGGTATCCCCGCTTGTAGTGGTTCCAAAGAAAGTGAATGGGAAATGGATAATTTGTGTTGATTTCCAAGAACTCAAAAGAGCCACTCTGAAAGACTACTTTCCTCTCCCTTTCATTGACCAAGTTCTAGATACCTTGTCTAGAAAGAAGTATTTTTCCTTTATAGATGGGTACAATCGGTACAATCATATTCTTATAGCACCCGAAGACCAGGACAAGACTACCTTTACTTGTCCTTGGGGCACCTATGCCTATAGGGTCTTACCATTTGGATTGTGTAATGCTCCTGCCACATTTCAACGAGCAATATTAGGGATATTTTCCGATATTATTCATGATTGTGTGGAGGTGTACATGGATGACTTCACAGTCTATGGTAACACTTAAAAGGAAGCCTTAGACAACTTATAAAAAGTCCTCACCAGATGCCGGGAAATGAACCTATCTCTAAGTCATGAAAAATGAAAAATGTTATTAACTGAAGGAGTGGTTCTAGGACATCATGTTTCGTCTGAAGGGATAAAAGTCAATCCTGCAAAGATTGGGGTCATCGTCATACTTCCACCCCCAAAGAATCAGAAAGAGGTGAGGATATTTCTTGGGCATGTCAGTTACTACCGACGGTTTATTGAAAATTTTACAAAGATTGTTGCACCTATGTTTGGATTACTAATAAAAGATGTTGATTTTGTTTGGACTGATCACATTCAAAATTCCTTTGAAACCCTGAAAGCTAAGATGTCTATGGAACTAGTTCTTAGAGGGACCAATTGGACTCTCCCATTTCATATATCCATCGATGCCTCCAACACTGCAATAGGAGGGATATTAGGGCAGAAAGAGGACCAGCAGTCCTATGCCATTTATTTTGTGAGTAAGAACTTGTCCCCTACTGAGTTAAACTACACAGTCACTGAGAAAGAATTCTTGGCAGTTTTTCATCCTATTAACAAGTTTTGTCATTACATTATAGGTTATGAAGTATTTGTACATACTGATCATTCCGCCATTAGATTCCTCATGAATAAAACCATAACTAATGGTCGAGTGACTAGGTGGCTTATGTTATTGCAAGAATTCAATATCACTGTGCTTGACCGACTTGGAAAGGATAATGTAGTAGATGATTTTCTTTCCCGAATAAAAAATGAGGATGATGACATCCATGTAGATGATAGTTTTCCAGATGAGCATCTTTTTTCCCTTTCTGTCAATAATCCATGGTTTGCAGATATGGAAAACTATCTAGCCACTAGGAAGTTACCGTCTCATTTGTCACCTCATGAAAAGTGGAAAATTATTACACAAAGTGCTAATTACTCTTGGGTAGGTCATGATTTTTTTCGCACAGGTCCTGATTTGATTATTCGTAGATGTGTCCGAGAGGACGAGGTACCTGAAATACTATGAAGTTGTCATGATGGACCATGTGGTGGCCATTTTTCTGACAAACATACATCATATATGGTGTTACATTCAGGTTACTATTGGCCTAGCATTTTTAAAGATGCTACCAAGTATGTGATAAGTTGTGATAGTTTCCAAAGGATAGGAAGACCTACGTCAGCTGAAAAAATTCCTTTGCATACCCAAGTTATGATAGAACCCTTCGAAAAATGGGCCCTCGACTTTGTAGGACCAATTTCACCCATGTCCCATAGGAAGAACTATATTTTGGTTTGTACGGACTATTTCACCAAATGGGTCGAAGAAAAAGCCCTATTCAGGGCTACAGAGAAGTCTGTTGTCGAATTTATCTATGAAGACATCTTTACCCACTTCAGTGTCCCTCATGAAATTTTTACCGACCAAGGCACTCAATTCACTTCCAAGTTGATGAAAAAGATAACAAAGAAATATGGGATTAAACATTGTAAATCTTCTCCATACCACCTGCAAGCCAATGGTGAGGTAGAATATACAAACAAAGTTATGGAATCCATCTTGACCAAGACTATTCAGTTACATCTTCGAGATTGGGCTGATAGGCTCCTAGAGGCTTTGTAGGCATACCATACCACCTGGAGAAATACCACTGGGTATACCCCTTATGAGCTAGTGTACGGGAAACAAGTACTTTTACCAATAGAATTCCCAGTAAGGAGCTTCCATATTTCCGCAGAATTGGGATTGAACTTAGATGAGGCTCAGAAGCAATGAGCCCTACAATTGAATGAGTTTGATGAAATCAGGCAAGATTCCATCCAACGGACAATATTAGTCCAAAACCAGAGGAGCAAGTGGCAGGACAAGTTTATTAAGAAGAAACACTTCCAACTTGGTTATTGGGCTCTCTTTTTTTATTCTCAATTCAAAACCTTCAAAGAAAAACTCACCACCCAGTGGTTGGGCCCTTACGAGGTAGACACTGTATATGACAATGGAGCTATAAAAATTAAAACAATTGACGATGGACAAGTCTCCTTTGTGGTAAATGGACACCGACTTAAATTTTATCATAAGTCCATTTCCAGAGAGTATTTTCTACAAGTCATGTCAACTAACAAGGCATTGGCCTTAGTAGATGGGGAAGTCCCCCTTGTTCCTGAAATTTTTTCTGAATTTCCTACTGTATATATATAAATAGTTTTCGAATTTTGTTAATAAGGCAATTCTAGAGATTTCTATAAGTATTTATTTCACCAGGAATACATAGTTTCAAGGATATTTCTTCAAAAATTGTTACACTTGAATTTTGTGTCTGCTAAATCATGAAATGAATATTTACTTACTATAATTAGCCATATTTTTGCAAGAATTCTCATTTTTAGGCATTCTAAAGCAGTTTCTCTTGAAACTCTTCACCACTGTATAAGGAAGTGATACCATAACTATCAAGCCTAGAGGTCTCTCATATAGTTTTTCCAAGAAACCTGAGTAAGTGAGTCAAGTGTCTGTATCAAAGAGTAACAAGGAGTTCTAATTAGTGGTTAGTCATGGAAACATCACAATAACTACAAAGGAAGAAATTAAGTTGAGCCTAGAGATACCTTTTTGTTCCTTCTCAATGGTACCATCCACTACACACTAAATAGCTTGATTATATCATATTTTTGGATAGGCCGCATCCACTTAAGTACCCCTTACATAGGGACAATCACTAAGTAATATAATAGAAAGTCATCCTCTAACATAAATACCATCCCAATTGAAAAAAAGAAAAAAAAGAAAAAGTTATTTTCAGAGCTGTCCCCCCATCCTCTTTCATAAATAAATCTTATAATAAAAATTTTAAAAGATGGAGGGCCAATCTATGAGGGTGTAAGAGGCTAACCCATTGGGATACTGAATAGGTCTGCTAGAAGTGGGTACCAGCCTGTGGTATGACTAGGTAAACCCATCGAAGTACTGAACATGCTTGTTGGCAGCGGGGCATTCTACCTAGCGAGGATGGTAGTCTGACAAAAATAAATAATAAATTTAAACTTTTCCTGATGTACAACATTACTTGCAGACAAATATGACATGAAGTATGTGTGGTTAAGATAAGGTTAATGAACTCCATAAACTTTCCATTGGGAAATAACTCTAAGACTATATTGAAACTCTCTTGCCTATCTCTTCTTATCTATATATAGGATCTCTTATCCTATAGGTGGGGCCATATTCTAATTGTCTCGTCAGACCAATCTGTGAAATTTGTCTTTACACTTGACATACTATAAATCTTTGGATATTGGGTGATACTGACTGGTTTCCTATACTTTTGATTGTGAGGTGTCACAATACTTAGGTGCGGGGGAGGGGTTCATGAACTGACAACTGATCATTGCCTAGAGAAATAAATATTTGCAAGAATTTTTGTATTATTTCCATGATATTGGTTATTACATTGATAGTCATTTTTATTTTTAAAGTGCTAAACTCCTGTGACCTATAAATTACTAAACATATACTTACCAGACCACTCTTTATCGGTTTATCTTTCATTACAAGTTGTAAATTGTATGTTTGACAATACATGTTTTATTATTTCTATAACCTATTCATTGTAGGTTTGACATTATATGTCATATGCAAGAGTATTGAGTGCGCATGATGGAAAAATCAACAACAAGGGAACATTCTGCCTCTGCTCATTAACCATTGTGATTGTCAAAAACACTTCAAATTTGTAGGCTATCCATTATAAGGAGTGAAAATGTACTTAACACATAGGTACCATATGAAGTACCATATGAGGTGCCATATGAAATTCCGTATGAGGTGTCGAATGAAGTACCATATGAATTACACACCAGTAACTGTCCTAGATTCCAGGTAACTAGAACTCAATTTCATTCAATTTAATTGGTTGCAGGAAATTGATTGAAGATGCTTTATATGTTCATGATCAAATGTCCATGTCAAAATACTTGTACATTGATCTAACTGCGCATCATTACATTGCCCCCAAAAATGAGCCTTTGAATTCAAAAATTCCCACACATGGTAGCTCGTGCGCACATGTGTGCAACTGAATCCACCATAGGCACATTTAAATTCAAGCTAGGTAACCTTTATGTCAATTGTCCCTTGCCATTTGCTCTTCCCTCCATTAAGAAATCGTGCCCAACCTTTGCCATTTCTTCCCCTGTTTGAATTACGCTCGGCCCATGCCCAATTCATGCCATCTCTTGGCCTATTCATGCCCTTGCCTAGTGAATTTCAACTCTACCACAATGCCTAGGAGGTATGAACCCTCTTCCTATGCAGACCTTTTTTCCATTCCCGAATTTGTATAATGTAGAGAAGTGTTTTTGCGTGTAGGTTGGGGAGCATTTTTGTCTAACTTCCAAGGCCACGAGGATGACCTCTCCATGCAATTTTCTGTCAATTTCGATGGGAAGACAAAATGCATGGGATCTCTTTCCTTTGAAGTCTCAAAAGAGTCCATTGCTGCAACAACGAAGCTCCCAAGAATGGGAGATAGATGGTTCAAAAACCACCAACTATTGCGCTAAAGTTATAACAGTGTTTTTAAGCCCAAATTCGAGAACAGTTCAAAAGAAAAAGGATATTCTAGGGAGTGGATAAAGGTGGAATTGATCAACCATCTCATCATCATCACAAGGTTGATTACATGCGAAGGTAGATACTCCATGTTCAAAGCTTGTCATTTCAGATTGTTGGCTCATTTTTTGTTCAACAAACCTTTGAACTTCCCCTTCTATTTTCTATAAAATCTTAGAGAAGATATCCTCTCAAGTGAGGAAGAATGTGACTAACCCCCACAATAGTCTCTTTCACCATGGCTTTATCAAACTCCTTTTCCTAGTCGAATTAGAGAAACATGGGAAAACTTGGGATGCCTTTATATACCAATTTGCAAACCCTCACTTGACAATTAAGACCGGTAAAAAACCACTTAGCCTAAGAACTATCTCTCCATCCAAGCCTCGCTCTCCAAGAACTCCAAATCTCCTTGTAAAAATCCTCTCTTTGCCAGAACAATAAAAAAATCTTGTTGATATCCCTACTTCTTCATCAGGTAAAAAGACCAAGAGAAAAGACCAAAGGAAGCATATTGTTAACCCACCAATGCCTTCAATATCTCTTGATCTACACCTAAAAATCTCCAAGAAGTAATCCAACAAGACTTTCCCATCATTCCCACAAGTAGGAGGGGAGCCAATCAATTTGGTAAAGGACGCTTTCGAAAGAGTACCCAGAGCACAAGAACAAAACCTTATGCAAAACCCATGCCTGCTTCGGATCCTATCCAAGTGTCCTCCGATCTTGAGAGCCCTCACAAGAGACTTAGGGAATTTTTTGCGGAGGGATTAGAGCCACTAAGAAAGAAAAAATCAAAACCTACCTCTCCTTACCAATCCCCCATCACTCCTACTTCACCCTTGCCTACTCTATATCCTAAAACTAATAGATTGTCCACATCCCTCAAAGGATCTAAGCCTTCCTCAAAGATCACCGATTCTTCCCCAGCCATTGAGAAGCTACAAAAAGAAAACCATCATCTTCTACAACAATTGGAAGAAAGGAAGATGATAGACACACACATTCATCATGATAATGCATTCCTTCAAGAAAAGGTTAAATCCCTTCAACGTTTGGTTGATGATATGACCAAATCCAACTGTATCCTTAGAGCATAGCTGAAGCAACACAAGAGGCACAAGGCAAAGTCTTCACAGCAATAAGGAGAGGCTTCGAAAGATGATCCTCCTCTGCAATCCTAGTCATGAGGAGTAATTTATTTTTGTTTGCAGTGGGACCTGCAAAATTAAAAGTGTGGGGGTAATGTTAGGCCCAAGATATGATCAATTTTATGACAATTATTAGACACTTTTGCCGAATCTACATATGTGTTTTTCATGTTTTGGAGAAGCGTTTTGAAGAATTTCGTGCGAAAACGATATGATCTACACCAGGTATGTATGATTAGTGTTTAATGTTGACATTGAGTATAATTCATCATGTTTTTATGTTTCTAAGGATCTAATTCACATTTTTTGGTGTTACAGGGAAAAAAACGCATCACGTTTCTGCCTCCGGCACTCAGTCTAGCACTCCTCCTAGTATTTGATCCGGTACCCGGTCTGACACTTCCTCCAACATTGCGTCTTTCATAAAAATGGTGGACGATTTGGCGGTTATGGTATTGGCGGCCAGTGGTGGGAGAATCAGGAACATGGGGTTTTCTCGTGCTTGCCCCCTCCAGCTATTGAACCCTTGACAACTCAGTTTAAGTTGTTAAGCAAGGTGATTATTGGCTTGCTCTATTTCGATAGTTAGGGCACCATTAATGAAATTTTCTGAATTTAGAAGTGGTTCGACCCTCCTGTGGTCGACCACTTGGTCTGTAAATATTATAAATACCACCGTGGTGGTCAGATAGCTAGGAAGCAGTAGAAGAACCAGTGTGATAGGGACAAACACGTTTTTACTCTGTTTTTCCATTTTTCATTGCCAGATTATACCACTTGAGCTTATACCACTTGAATTATATTTTGTTTTCAAGTTCCATTGAGATATCATACGACACCGGAGACATTCACACAACCACCAACACTATATTTGAGTTTTCATAGATTAAAAGATAGTTCCTTGCTTTCGTAGATCAAACAATAGTTTCTTTCTTTTGTAGATCAGAAGATATAGTTTCTTTATTTCATAGATCAGAATATAGTTCTATTGTTGCTGTAGGATAGATAGTCTTTTTCTTTGATAGGTTAGAGAGAAGTTTTCTTATCATAGATTAAATATTAGTTGTTAGTTTTTCTTTCTTTCAATTAAATATATTTCCTTTTATGAATTAGAAATAGTTTTGAATTTTGAATTAAGAATATAGTCCACTTGCCTCTTAGGATGGATAGTTGTTCAATGAGAAATTTTAATTAGATTACTTGCAGTAGAAGTTATCTTAGAGTAGTTAGTTGTTTATTTTCTTTAATAGACTAGCTAGTTGTTTTGCTTACTTGTTTACTTGCTTTAATAGGTTAGCTAGTTGTCTTGCTTACTTGTTCGCTTGCTTTAATAGAATAGTTGATGTCTTTTTTATTTACTTGCTTTCATAGGGTAGTTTATCATTGAATTTAGGTTGGCAAGTTAAGTAGTTTCCTTTTGTTATTTGCTTATTGTTATGCTTAATAGTTTATTTTGCTTATTGTTATGAACTAGTTTGCTTTACATAGGGTTTTTACTTGCTTTCTTAGAACTATCCATAGATCCTTGGTCCAAAAGTACTTAGGTTACATAATTTCAAGTTTCTTAGTAGGGTTTTCTCATTAGATAGCTTTGCTTCAGTATATTATCATTAGATAGCCACTTCCTTAGTTAGACTATACTACTACCAGCCCTTCTACCATTGGCATATATTTTTCTACAACTCTAAGTTTACTTACCTCAGGTTGACAATTTAATTGAGGGTTTTTAGTGTGTTTTTAGTTTATATACAACACCCATTAGCAAAATTTCCTTCTATGGAATTGACGAATAAGCGCATGCAAGTATCGTTGTCATTGGCTCCTATGTTGTGACAAGCATTAGAAAATGCCACCAGGCATTCATTTGTAGTGAGAGTGTTATTCCCCCAAAACCTAGGAAGATGCTCTTTGAATTTAGGAATTGGACAAGTAGAAGGTGCTGGGTAAAGAGGAGAGGAAACATGCCACGATGTGGTTGTGGCATCTTCTTCAAATTGAAAAAGCCCATACTTTTTAATAACTTAGGTGGGATTCGTGGTAGATTGGATAGGGATATGGTGGTTATATAAGCTACCAATCACTGACGAATTTGACGACCAAGAGGAGGAAGAACTTACAGTGCCACAAGGAAGCACTTAAAGTGCCACAAGAGCCACCACTAGATGCCATCTTGTGGATGATAGGTAAGGGAGAGAAATATGAACTAGATAAATCAGACAAAGTTTTCCTTAGAACACTTTGTTGGGTAGATAACACAACATTCCTTCTTCCTATTTTAGCAATAGGATTAATTTCAGGTGACAAGCCTCTTCTTCTCCTAGAAACATGAGATTCTAAGGACATGAAAAGAAGGTTGAAGATGAAGAAACAAGAAGGTTATTGTTGATTTCTAGGCTGTCTACATCTAGCTTCCCAACGTTCTTGGGCACTAATATCTCGTTCAATTGCTGCCCATGAATGATTAAGCTCAGCCCGAGTATTGACAGTGTCTAAAATGGTGTTAAACAAATTCAAAGAAATGCTGGTCTAATCTTGAAGACGGGGCTCAATATCGGGCTGCCTTGCAACAAGCACAATCATTAAGAAATAAAACAGTCTAAGAATCAATATCAGAAAAATAGATGTATTCAATGCTAATCAAGCATAAAAATTAACCAGAGAGATATTGAAGATCTCCCCAATATGGCCACCAAATAAATGTTTAGGAAAATATATGAAATGATCTTACTCAAGCATTTTCAGATCCTACTTGTCTAAAGAAAAATAAACGGGAATATCACCCTATGTTTATAGCCATCAAAATTGGTATCATAATTCACAAGTATTGATTACAAGTGCTTAGGCTAGTTTTTTTATAAATAAAAGTTTGCTGAAAAATTCATGATTTATGTAATTTTCTAAACATAACAGATGATGAAATAATTATAGAGACAGAAGTAAAGACACTAAGTCAATAATAAAGATAGATGAGATATAAATCAATCGTTTATTTCATTCCAATTCATCAAAATCATTCTCTTTATAAAATTTCCTGAGGAAGTTTTGGACCAAAGTAAAACTTAGATGTCCCTGATGAAACATACAAAGGGACTTCTGACAGAAAGTAAAAAACTGAACTTTAAAAGTTGGATCATCTTGCCACAGATTTTTGCCCACTCGATTCTCTGAAAAAAAAGTGTTTGAATTATGTAATTCAGCCTTGAGTCTTGTTGTCTACAATAGGACCCTTAGTATGATTCTCCTTCTATTCTCCTCCTGTTCCTCCCTTTCCTTTTTCCTTTAAGCAAATTAGAATTGGTTGAAGTAGTTGAACTACTTCCTTAGTTAAGTTAACAAAAACTCAACCAACTTTTTAGTTAAGGAGGAAAAGTAATAAAATCATAATAAAGGTTTTAAATAAATAATAACTAGTAGGTGGGACCCCTTGTAACTCTCTTTAGTTCTCTAACAATGATAACACAACTATCTAATCATACAAAACATCCCTCCTTGTGACTCCCATCATCACTTTCATATTTTGACAATTATATCAATGATAATTGAAATTATTTCCAAAAATATATTACCCATATATCCAAAACATTGTGTGCTACCCAAAATTATAGAAGTCAACTATTCTCAATAATTAATAAATAAAAACTTAAAATCCATATTTTCCACTATGGGAGGCAATCTTTCCCTTGTTTCTCATGTCACCTTTTGATTTCTCTGAATTTGCCTTAGGCTGTGTGGAGCCTATAGTCCTAATCTCACTGATCACACGAGAGCAATCATCTCTCAAATGTATGTGGGAGGACATGGATTTATCAGAGTCATTTGAGGGTGAGGAAGGGGCAACAATGGCTTTTCCTTTGTCAGGACCATGGTGGGCCTCCGTTTTTAACCTTTTTCTTTCATGGCAATACTATACTAGTGAGTGGACAGGGGCATCTTGGAAAATTTGATTGATAGGTGGAGGAGCATGTAGAGACAAGTTAGGCCAACCACGATGTTGGGAGAATGTTGGGTGGACAATCTCTTTCCATCTGTCATTTTCAGGAACTTCAGGTTGCATTTAGACATGAGGAGGAACTGAGATACTGGGGACCTATGGGGCTTGGAAGGGAGGCCTTTCAAGCCTAGGTTGGACCACTCCTTGCCCAATCCAGTTAAAAAATGCAACTTGAAATAGATGGCCTAACTCTTCTGTGTTTGCATCAAATTTTATAGAGAACCTTGGTCTTCTAGGGCCCCTGTTCCAATTTCTGCTTCCTCAGTTACCCATGCCATGGATACCTATGCTAAAACATCTCATTCATGTATGCATAATTGATTATAAAATAGTTTCTTTAACAACCATACACAACTACTCTTTTAAATATGAAATAAAATTTGTCTCAGCAACATATCAGACTCATGCAATCCATTCCATACAAATCGTTTAATAGTTGTCAATGAGCAGGGGGTGAACAAGGGTTCTGGGATATGTGAGGGGTTGTATTGAGAGAAAAATGTTATAATGAGGGGAAAAAGATCATGATTACTTCTCACAGACATCAAAAAATCAACTGTATTGTAAACCAAAAGGACACATCACAATAATTCATCCCTGTGATCCTTTAACTATCATAATACAAAACTTATATTAACTATAATTAAATTTTAGGAACAGGGAGTGGATAGTCAATATGGGAAGGTGAGGGTAATTGTAATGAGCGAAAAGTGAAATAAAGGTAGGGGAAAAGAGAAAATATTGTTCGAAAAACCAATTAAGTAATCCATAAAAATAGTTATGTATTCAATACAACTATTACAACACCAATTAAACAATTACTATGGCCAACTAAACAATTATTGTGTGTTAAAATGTGTTTGTTGTCCCACATTCAATTTTCTTAAAATTTTTCAATTAACACATAATAGAATCATACTCAGAATCGTCATGACTTTCACCCATATTGTTTAAAAGAATTATGTTATTTTCATTTCCTTCCCTTTTATATTTAAAACAAAATCTAAGAAACACACAATCATATTGCTTCAACTCTATTCAGCATAAAAAAAATCAACCACTGCCCATAATTTAATTTCTCAAATCAACCATAAACATAGGTCTTTCCTGAGTCGAACGAACTCTTTTAAAAACATGCCTGATTCCATTCTTTTGACAAATTTAACAATTAAATTTGCAATGAAACCATGCTACCAAAACCCTGTGCTCATCTCTAATGGTGCCATAAAACAAAACGATCCATGATGTCCATAAATCATACATAGTAGACAGCCAAGCCACAAGTATCAACCTTTCAACTTGCAATAATCCCGACCGGGACAAATTAAGGACACAACAAACACCAACTAATTTTTATACCACATTTTAGGAACCCACATACCAATGCATAACACAAAGAGGTGTCTCTGTGACTGTACATATCCAATTACTCCCAATCAAACCATTAAAACAATGTTGAGTTATTGATTCAACTGTCACAACAAAAGGAGGCAACGACTATATGACCATTACAATTTCCAATTACAACTCTCCAATCAACCTAATCAAACAGAGATAAGCCAATAATCAAATCCAATGTCACTATTACTTAACCAACTTATGACAGTCAACAAGATTTTTGACAGGGTGCGATTGGTTAGTTTGTCAAAATCAAGCTCTATAACTAATGAAACAAATAACCAAGGGTTCACTCTGTGGATCCAAACATAGGGAGACCGGAATTCAACCATATCAACAGTAGGTCAGAGCCTTCGAGACAAGTGGAACTACAAGCCTTATAACCCTTATCTTGCGATACAGGGTGACAGTTCGACACCAGGTAGGGTAGACCATGATGTAGAGGAGAAGAGATTTATAACTGGACAGTAACCAACACCAAGAATATGCAGAGGCATAACCCTCATGTTTTTCCCCAAAAGTCAAATAATGTTGATAGAAATGCAGAGCTCAGTTACTACCAACAACCCTAAAACATGATTCTTGGGAAAATATCCACCCATAAACAACTGTGCGGATACCAATAACGTAAAATGAGCCCATGACTAGGTGAAAAGGATATGCATTGAACAAAAGGTGGTTCAAAACATACACAACAACCCCATAGCACCAAATACAATTGGATGTGTTTATCATAACTGTGAGGAGATGGCCAGCAAGGCCAAACAGAATGAAACCCTTCAACAAAAAACCATAAAGACAATAGAGAGCCATCACGACTTCCACCACACAGAACAACCAATGAAATTATGACTTCAACCATCAATTCTTCCATTTTCAACGATTAAAACATAGAGTCATTATAGAGAAAACACCACTCGTTTACATAGTTGCCAACCTCAAGAAAATGCAGACAAACACATTACTGAGCCAACATTCACTTCATACACAGATTGAATTTATGGATGGGGGAAAAAAACCATACTTGTAACCAAATGGCCTGAAAAATGTGAGCTTGGTCGAGTAGTTCCTTCCACGCTTGAATCTTGGAGCTTAACCACAACAAAAACCAAATGAAAAATAACCATTCTAGGGTGACAGCTAGTGGGAGAAGTATGGAGTGACGTGCATTTACTGCACGTCGCTTCCATCCTCTATCTCATTCAATTACGTAGTACAAGACAACCAACCAACCATTAATCCATGCCATTAATCCATGCATCGAAACTTGCACACATTTCTTTCCAATTGTGCCACCCGATCCATATTAACCATTTTCAAAACCATACTGTAACATATATCACATGCGCTCCATATAACTCAATAAAATCGTATAGCCACAAACATTTCTAGTTAGGACTAACTTCAATTTCTTTAAATTTCAATTGCAGATAGCATATCATAGCATAACATAGTTTCCTTTTCCTATATTTATTCCATATTGCTCTTGTCTCTTGCTATAACTAATCTTGTGTCTTGTGCAGGTGTAATAGATAATAAATCATGGCAACACTATCAAACATAAAAACAGTAAATATATGCCACTTCATACATAGAATTTAGAACTTAGAATAACGAAATCATCACATAAAGTGCATTATCCATCTTCCATCTGTCGCAAATAAAACCAAGATTTCATCATAAATCATGTAGAACCCTGTAAGCATCACCAAAACAACAACATAAAATGCATAATAAGACTATCTTTGATCTTCCAGTAATACAAGGGTGTCCCACCTACTAGTATTATATATCATTGTCATAGTTTAAATAATAGGCTTAGCAATACTTTGTGGGCGAAATCCTCGTTGTGATTTTAATCGTGAACAATGGTCATCCTTTTTTCTATGTCATTGATGCCCTTGATGATGATTCTATGTGACCATGCTTCTGTGCCATACATCTTCTTCATCTCCTCCTCCAACGCTTTCTCCTTTGTCTTGTCATCAAGTTACTACATGGGAATCTCCCCTCGAGATGGACCACTTCCAAAATGTGGGATATCCAATAGGTTTAGAATCTCAGTGTTGGCCAGTCCGATTGCCCACTATTTTGGCTACAAAATTGGATCATCGAAGGGTCATGCACCCACGTTGTCTAGGTAGACTTGCCTTGAAAATTTAGGGAATTTTTCGACGTCGGCCACATCATGGTCCGAGTACCGTATTTTTTCCACGCATCCTAAAAGGTTAGACATGACAGGCACCCCTTCTAGAATGCGCCGAAAGGCTATGGTGGTTGCATCCTATTTGCATAGTGATATTGCTATGGGTTGTTTTCCCTTTTGTTGTGGTGGCTGACTCAAGGTTCCATCTTCCATTGTTATATCCTCTGCATATTCCTATGGTTGACCGATGACATCTTCTACTGTACCCTCTTTTTGTTGTTCTAACATTGTTGTGTGTGACCTTCTTAGCGCAACCGCTTTTGCCTGGTCTGGGACTGTCCCATTTACCCTCGGGGCCTCTTCAGTGTATTCAGGGAACGAAGGATTGCCTGCGTCCTTCGCTTGTTGTCCTTGTCCCATTTATGGCATATCAATGTCCATGCCAACTAATGTTGTTTGTTGTGTTTCCTCCACCAAAGGTGTGGGGTTCACTGGTTCCATATTATGTGAAGGGATATCATCCAAGTTGAAAATTTGACAATCCATGTGGGTTCCTATTCCCTTCCCTGTGACTGTTGTGATGCTCTGAGGTTGCTTCGAGGTTTTCTGCAGACTTGGCTTGACGCCCCTAGCTTGTGTGGTGCCATGGTGGTTCAGGTTGATCTCTTTCGAGCTAGTTCTCTCTGTAAATATTGTTGAATCGTCCTTTGCTCTGTATACTCTCTATCTCTATGCTTTCTCAATTTCTCAATAACCCTTCCCTTACCTGTGTTCTTTTCTTATATAGCAATTGTGTGAAACTTCTCGGAGACGTTACCTGAGTTGTGGTTTAAATGAATTGGTGCTTCCTGTGTACTTGACATTGAATTCCCTTGACATTGCCAGTTGGAGAGATTAATGTGACGTCACTTCAAACGTTCTTTTCATTCAATTTTGATAGACATCACTAGTTAGCGCCTATTTACCGTAACCGCCATTTTTCTAATTTCTACCTTTTTCTGATCATTGATCCTTTTTCCAGCGCACTAAATTTTCCAAGTGGGCGTTATGTTGTTTGTTTGGTGCACGTGGACATTTTATTTTTGTCTCACTACCTCTACTTTAGTTGAGTGTTGTCTTCTGATGTTTGGCGCGGTAACCCCTCTCTTGTTATTCACATTCCTTTGTTGGCTAGTGCATTTTCCTCCCAAATCCTTCAACTATACAACTCCCCCATCTATGCTAGTCTTTACTTCATATGGTCCCAACCAATTCATTCTAAGTTTGCCTGGGTGTTTAAGGGATTTACTGTCGTACACCAAAACTAGGTCTTCATCCTTGAAAATTTTCCTTTTGATATGTCTATCATGCCAAGCTTTGTCCCTTGCTATCTGTACCTCTTGGTGAAACCTTTCTAGAATCTTATCTTCTTCCATTATCATCAGCTGACTTAGCATTTCTTTTACTCTACCTCGCTCTATCATGTTAGTAATTTTTTCTACGTGCAGACTAGGTGCCAAGACTTCTAGTGGCACCACTGCTTCTTGTCCATACGCCGATCTGAATGGTGTCTTCCCTGTCAATTTTTTACATGTGGTCTTGTATGCCCATAGTACTGCTGGTATCTTCAAGTTCCAATCATCCTTGTTGGCATTGTAGATATTTGTCATTGCATTCTCTAGGATCTTATTAAAGGATTCCATTGTTCCATTTGCTTGAGGATGATATGGTGAACTATTTTTATGATAAACTTCAAACTCCTCAGTCATAGCCTTAATATTTTTGTTAATGAAGTGAGTGCCTTGGTCACTCATCAAAATCCTTGGCCATCCAAATCTAGTGATCACTTGCTTAAACAAGAAGTGTGATGCTTTCTCTGCACTACAATATTTTACTGGTGCTTCTTATGCCCATCTTGTTAAGTACTTTGTAGAAATAATAATATACCTTTCTCCTGACCTTTTTGTTGGTGGGTTAATTGGTCCCACAAAGTCTATTTCCCATTTTTCGAATACCTGCAAGGTTAATTTTGGCCTTAGGGGCATATCATCTTGTCTATTAGGTTTACCAACCCTCTGACATACATCACATCTCTAGTAGTAGTCCTTTGAATCTCTGTGAACAGTTGGCCACCATAGTCATGCACACAATACCTTCTGCATGATAGATTTTCCTGCATAATGTCCTCCTTTTATTCCCTTATGGGCCTCGGCTAAAATCCTAGTTATTTCATGTTCTAGTACACATCTTCTCAAGATGTTGTCTGCACCCATCTTGTATAATTGTCATGCAATCAATTGATAGTCTACAGCTCTGACTACCATATTTTTCTTCTGCACAATGTTGAATTTTTGTGGCACAGTCCATGTACTCAAGTATTGAATGATGTCAAAAAAATATCCATCAACTAATTGGACTAAAAATAACTCTGCATCGAGAAAGTTGTCCTCTAGATTCGTAGGTTCCTCTCCATTGGTGACCCTTAATAGGTGATCTGGTCCTGCATTCAACTTTCCTGGTTTGACTATCACTTCAAAGTGAAATTCCTGGAGCAACAATAACCATCTACAATTTCTCCCCCCCAACACTGGCTTATTGAATAGGTATTTGAGAGTTGAATGATATATAAACGTCTTGAAATTTTTTCCTAATAAGTAATGTTTGAACTTCTAAAGTGCATAGACCATAGCTAAGCCTTATCTTTATGTGGTATTGTAATTCTAATCCGACTCTGAAAATTTTCTGCTAGCAAATGATATAGAATGGTCCAAATCTCATGTTCCTGGTTGTGCCAAAATAGCTCCAAGTGCTATGACTGATGCATCTACATGCACATGGAATGTCTTTTCCCTATCCGGGAATACTAGTATTGGTGTGGTTTTCATATTCTCTTTTAGGGTGTCCAATCCTCGCTGACAGTCCTCATTCCACTGAAACTTGTTATATTTTCTCAATAGTTTATTCATTGGGGAAGTGATCTATGCATAATCTTTTATGAATTTCCTGTGTGGTATCCTGTGTGTCCCAATGTTTCTCTTAACTGATGTACTGATTTTGATGGTGGCAGATTAAAAATTACTGCAATCTTGGCAGGATCTACCAGCAAGCCTTGTTTTCATACTATATGGCCCAATAGTATCCCAAAGGGTGTTATGAATATGAAATTCTTGATGTTTATCAATATCTGACACTGCGTACATATTTCTAACATCATCCTCAAAACCTCTACATGGTCTTTCAATAGAATGTAGACTGTCCAATCATCCAGATATACCTCTAGAAACTGGTGGATGAATTCTCTGAATGCAACTATGACTACTCTAGAAAATATTGTTGGTGCATTCTTCAGTCCAAAAGGAATGATTGTGTACTGGTAGGACCCCCATTCTATGGAAAAAGTGGTCTTGTACCTATCTTCTGGTGCTATCTTGATCTGATGGTAGCCTGAGAACTCATCAGTGAATCAATAAGCTTCCTGGCCTCCTACATTCTCCAACACCTCATCTATGAAAGGCGTAGGGAACGAGTCATGTAGGAAAGCATTATTCAACTTCCTCAGGTCGAGACATATCCTAATCTGTCCCTTCTTCTTCTCCTGAGCTACCATAGGTCTTACCCATTTAGATTCCTCCGCTGGTTCTATGATTCCAGCCTCCAACATCCTGTCAATTTTTTCCTTCACTTTTTCCTTATATATTGGGTTTAGTCTATATGGTCTCTATCTTATTGGTCTTGCCTTATATATAAGAGGTATATTCATTTCACCTAGCTCTCCTGCTATGCCTTTAATTTCCATGAACTTTGTTGGGAACAGGTCATTGTACTCACGCAGTAACTATGTTATGCTTTCTATTGTCTGCTCATCCCAGTAGTCTCCAATGATGGCCATTTTGGGATTCTCAGTTCTCCCAATGTTGGCTTTATTCACCTTGATCGACACAAAAAATACTTTTGATTCCAGAGGTGGACCTTCGACCTCTCTTTCACCTTCATCTTATTTTATTTGAATGTTGCACGATTCATCTTCATTTGGTGCTTCTTCCTGCACATGGTAGCATCACAATAGTTATTTTACTATCTGTTTGTTCTGTTGTTGATATTATGTAATAAGTTCAACTTCTGGTTCTTTAATGATATCACCCCTATGATTTTTTTGAGTGTTGATTCTATGTTGGGGTTCTCATTTTCAAATGAGAAAATGACTGTAAACTTATGTTGTAATATTTTCCAGTATGTAGTTCCTCTGCACAATTCCTGGTCTGTATACTAGTTTGTTGTAATCCCTTCTAATGTGTGAATAAAATGATGAGTCCATTCCTCTAGTGGTGTCATCCTCCATAGTGTTTTGAAATTCTCCAATTGTTCTTCTGGTGCCCCCTTTCCAACATATTTCTGCAGTTCGTTGCTTCCATTTTCTGTGCCAAATTTGATTCACAATAACCGCTTACATTGGTACTAGTCCTTGACTGTCTCTTTGTGCACACCACACCATCTTGCAGGTGTTTCCTTGAGTGCTATATCCAGAGATAAGAGCCTCTGATTTTATAACACTTCATATTCATACCTTGTTAAGAATGATTCTAAGTCATTCACCCCATGGAAGCTGGGAGGTTCCCTTATCTCTGTACCTACCCATCTTATTTCATGGTCTATTCTTGCGCATATTCTTGTGG
Organism: Picea engelmannii; assembly: GCA_009831015.1. NCBI lineage: Eukaryota > Viridiplantae > Streptophyta > Pinopsida > Pinales > Pinaceae > Picea > Picea engelmannii. Next base: position 311,700 of record ML778546.1, read on the forward strand.
AGACTTCATGTAACCTCTGCTACCAGTTCTGTAACCATGTATCTGAGTCTGATGCACATCACATGATACTTCTCCAACTGAGTACTCCATATTCAGTTGGATTCACATAATATTCTTCTCACATGATTGTTATGTACAAATGGTTAATTTTCTCCAGGTCTAGTGTTGCCATAGGGGTAGACCCAGGGTTCAACTCTAACAACACACCAACAAACACTAACTACTGGACCTTTCGAAAACACTTGCGAAGCATATGAAGTCTCACCTGAAGTAGCAATAGGGGGTTGCAGGACACAGGTGTCTACAACCAAGGGAAATGAAAAGTGATTCCAGAACAACAACGCAATGTAACCTAGAGAGTCTCTAACAGTCTTAAACTTAGCTTCATGAAGTTATATTATACCTTCTATCTTTAATATGGAAACAACAATAAAATAACAGTATAACAAATAGAAAATAACACAGCATCAACCACAAAGAACAACAAGATTTACGTGGTTCACCCTCTCCCTAGGGCTACATCCACATAACTGTGTTTCTTGATATATTAGATCAAATCATATAGTTCCATCTACGCACTTAGTTGCAAATCCTTCTCTCTCCTCCTCTTTCTTTCCCCTCCCTGTGCACCCAACTGCAGGGTTGATCTTCGCACCCAGCTGAAGATCCAGAATAGAGAATTCTCTTACAACATGACACTTTTCTCAATGACAACAACAATTGTAACCCCGATAACAACCAACCCTATCAATTATTCTAGACCTTTATTTATACATTTCATGACTCTTTGGATAAACATATACCGCATCCTAGGTGTCAAAACCCTTGGTGCCAAAACCCTAGATTCCAAAACCCTAGGTTCAAATGACCCAAATTTTAAGGGCTTCTCCAACCTGCCCTTCCTTATCCTCCACGAGGTGCTACAAATAACCTTTTAGTGTCTTCGTCTGCTTGATGACCTATCCACGATTCAACTTCCTTGCTTCTTTGTCTTCCTTGATCTTCTCCTTTAACGACTCGCTTTTCCTTTTCTTTGCTCTTTCTTTTCTGCTTCTTTAACCACTTCAACCTCTCCTTGGTTTGTGTGCCTTCTACGCACTTCATACTTTTTCTTTATTCATCCTTAACCTTCACTTTATTCCTTAATATATAACCAAGGGCTAACATATAGGCAAGTGGGTTCTACAAACCTTTCCCCTTCTGATGGATCTAATGGCACAACGCCTCTCTATTCTCCTGACTCAAATGTCATCTTCCTTGTTTTTAACTTGATTATGGCCTACTTTGCAACCCCCAATCCAAGAAAATAAATGCTAGATAAGGTTTTCTTCCATCCACTATCTCTATCACTTCGAAATTGGATTTAGTGCGCACTCCATCGAGATATACTATCACCCCATTTAGCCTTCCAATTGGTAGAACTTTGTGTTTATTTTCTATCTTCAACTGAACAGGTGAATATCATAATGTAGGCTCTCCCATACATTGTCATGTCTTCTTGGGTAACACATTTACATCGGATCCTAAATACAGTATAATATCTCCCATGTTGAAATCTCCAATGTTGGCGTTCAGTCAGAATTCTTTGCTTGTTCTCATCCTTGTATGCAAATGATTAATGGTTTTTTGTTATAGCTTTCCTTCTACCTCTATGATACATCCTTCTATCATATTTTGTGACACTTTAACAACTGATGGATCATTTAGTAGTTTAACACAATATTGAAAAAAACTCTTAATCGTACTTACTTTTCCTAGGGGTTGTGCTTCTTTGGTGTGATCCAGCGTTGGAGGCATCTCATATGCTGGTACTTCCTGAGTATGATGTGCATTTGATGTCGATGCAATTTATAGCTTCAAGAATTATTGTATGTCCTTCTTGAATATCTCCTTTTCATTCTGCACATCAAACTGCTTCTACGGTTTAGCATTCTTCTTCACCCATTAGTGTTGTGTTGGATATTGTCTTACTACGTCATTTTCTGTCTTAGCTCCTTAACGCATAACTATGTTGATATTTCTACCATCATCCCTTACTTGCCCAAAGTCTACTGAACATTATGACTGTTCTGATTTATTTTTTCTTAGATCTTCCCCAATAGTGTAGGACATTCTTCTATTTCATGATCTGATGTGCGACAATACATACATGTCGTAGGTGGAAGTGGACATTATCTTGCATAGTGTCCTAGTTTTTTACAGTTGTGGAATACAACTGGTCCTCTACCTCTTCAAAATCCTCCTTTTCCTCTTCCTCCACCTCTGTATCCAACTCAATTTCCTCATGGTGTGTTGTACTGGGGTGCTTGGTTATATTGCGCGAGATTATAATGTGGCTACGCGGTATTGTACCTCGGTTGTGCAGTGTTATATTGATGTTTCCCAGTGTTATACTGTTGTTGCATAGTGTCATATGGCAGTGGTACTTGGTTAAACTGTGGTGCATGTTTCCCGGTCATCACTTCTACCTACACCCTGTAAGCATTTGATGTTCTTTCCCTCATCGGGTCCATGGTCCTGCAATCCTTTTCATTATGGCCTACTAACTTGAAAAAGTTGCAATATGAACTCTTAGGTATTGTTTGGTATATTTGCATCATTGGACAATGATATGGATCATGCCCCTATTTCTTACAGATCTCACACCATGGTCCTCTTGTTGGAAAATGGCTTTTCAATCATGCTTCCATGTGGAATTCATTCTTATGATGTCCTTCTGTCCTATATGTGGTACACCAAACGACTTCTCTTTTTTCCTTAGCCTTATTCTAGTTTAGCTAAAATGTTAAGTTCCTCAGATCCTCCTTCAACTCTTCTATGGCTAGATCGGTCTTCTGATATTGATTCTCTTCCAGTTGTAGGGATTCCTGTAGAGCCTCTACCTGGGTTTGAAACTTTTGTTGTCGCAAGGGGTATTTCAAGTGTGCAAGTAGTTAATTGAAAAAAAGATGCCTATGTTGCATATCTGTCATGGGATACTTTATCTTTCCCTTCAATCGTTTGAATATTTGGTCAATCTCCCACACAGATTCTCCTACTTTTTGTCTAATCTTTATCATCTCATTCATGTATTGATCCTCTAAGCTAGGCTTCTATAATTCCTTTATCAATAGCGTTTTGATATCTCCAATTGTTTTGGTTGTCCCTGGAAGATTGTTTGCAGCTAAGCTCATGTACCAATCTAGTGCATGATCTCTTAATGTGATAACTAACTGTGCAAGTTTAGTTTCCTCATCTATGATCTATTTTTCTTCCCAGATCTTTTTGCAAATAAACAAGTTCTTCTCATGGTCCTCCGGTGCCTCTCCTTTGAATTCTGGTAACCCAATGGTGGGATCGTGTCCTGTCATCCTAAATGTTGAACTACTTCCTCTACGCGGTGTAGATACTTGAATAATGCTTCCTGAATTGGCTCCCCCAGTTGTTGTTCCCTATGTAGATGTACTTCTTGTTGTCTTCCTTCTCCCGAAATTTGGTTGTCTAAATGGTGGTGTTATTATAGGTGTAATAGTCGCACATGAGTTTATGGGTTCCACACTGACACTAATATGGATAGGAGTGTTGCCTTCTATTCCTGATCTTGGAGCTCTCATCTTCTTCTCATATGTCGCGCGTAGAATTTCCTCAATCTGCTCCACAACTCGAAGATCCTCTACCTCTTCTTCATCACTTACCAAGCCCTCCCTCGCGGCTACGACTCTTTTCTTTGCGTTCATCTTATATTGTTAGAGTACTCCATTGCACATTCTTCCAACTATTTCCATGATCTTCTTGATTCATTCTTCATCCATCATGATTGGGTCCAAGTCCTCCTCCTTCTTTCTTTTATCCATTTCTCCATCTCCTGTCAATGCTTCCCCCCTTCCCCCATGCACACAGAGAAGTTTAGTTGTCTGAAGCCATTGTCATTACACCTTTGTTATACGGTAATATCTTAATAGAAGTATACAATGATATGATATACCTACCTTAAGGTCCCTTCAAGAAATATTTCTCTGTAGCGTTTTAAGACTTCACCATATCTACTACAAATTGTGTGATAAATCCTGCAACAATGTTTTCTAACCAGAAATCTATTGCACGCATAAATTTATTATCAAATTGTTGTAACTGCGTGATCTCTACATAATTCCACTCTAGCTTTCTGATGTTATTAGTAGGATGGTTGTATTTAAACCTTGATATCCACTCTTGCAACACATGCAAGAAATCACAGAAAAATACTTCATGTAAGTCGTTGAATACGTACTTGTCCAGATATTTGTGCGGTGTCATTTTCGGGTTTCTATTATATTTCTGTGCAAAATCCATCTCCTTTATTTTCAACCATATTTCTATCTTCGCCTTTGTTAGGTCCCATGGTCTCAACATACCCTTTTATATTCTCATTTTCTTAACGTATTGTCATCCGATGTAGAATTATTTTGATGTGTCTTCCGCAGATCTCATTCACTCAATCCCATCATGCTCCAACTAATCGACAATAGATCCATTTGTTGGTTTTTATTTGGTTATACTTTGTTATTTATATACTCTGATCCTACCTTACCATCATACATTGGCCCAGGTTCATATTTAACAAGCTTCCAATAAAATCCCTCTAAAACTATTGGCCCCCCTGGTAACCCAGAAGGCAACGCAACACACAGGGTGTACTACGCAGTCTCACCCAAGATAGCTCTATGGGTGGTTGAAATACTTAGGTGTTTGCAGCCTGGGAATGAGTGGAGATCTATGGTTGTACTTTGTGATCTTTATTTATTCATTCTAATATTTGATTAGAGAATTCATTCTATTCATACATGTGAAATATCGGATCTAACTAGTTCCTTCATTCATTCATCTAACATTCAACACTAACAACAATAGAGACACATACATTCAATCACGTAACACAAGTGTTACCATGGTTCACCCCCTCATGGGTAACGTCCACAAAGATATGGCTCTCAAGATCTTTATTATGGTTCAATAATATGTCACATTGCGCATGTTTAGAATCTTGGATCTTACACTCTCAAAAGGATCCTCGATCCCTACGAGGCTGACTAGATCGCACCAGGCTCCTCAACCTGTGATCTAACCCTCAAGATCGAGTCGCTTAGTATTTCTCTAGCTCACCAGCTACAGAATAGTACAATTCTTACAAAATTTACAACTTTCATACTCTTCATGTTCCATTGTTCTCTCTCCTATCCTCTTATGTCCCCTAAGTACTACTTATTTATATTCTTGGCTCATCATCCATTACAATACATTGGAAAAATCCTAACCCTAACATCATTAGGTCTTCCTTGCATGCACGCTTCACATGCTTCCCTCGCACGTGCTACTTTTCCTTCCATTTGTCCTTTGTTCCCTTCATGCTTCTCTTCCAAAAAATAGCCTTTTCCCCCGAATGGGTCTGTGTCCAACACTTCTTACCTAGAAAAAAATATTTCTATATAAAATCTTCTTGTCATTGTTCCTTCTCTTCAATGAATTGGGAAATAAATTCCTTTTTAAGCCAATATAACTCAATTAAATTGAAATTTTTAGTATCCCAAGACATGGAAAATCCAATATTGGGTATCTAGTCCTTGAATTATAATTTAGATTTTGAAAGATTATGTTTGTATTGATGAATGTCTTTCTCCATGGATGTCATCTCCTGCTAGACATTCATAGGAAATTTGCAATGGTAATCTATTGTTGCCTTCATGGAATCTACTTGAGCTCTAGTAATCCTTTGGGTTGTTTTTATATAATGGTACCTTTTGTTAGGTTGTTTTGAATTGGTGTTTTGGCCTTGCATGTTGAATCATGTTCTTTCCTTGCGCCCTCCCTCCTTCATGATTGACAAATTTTTGTGACTATAAATGAAATAGGGTAAGTTTTGGATGCAACTAATAGAGAGATCTTGTGGACCAATGAATTGGGATTAAGTGGGAATGAGGGCTAGCGAGTCCCTTCTGGCTCTAAAAAAGGTTTCTCTAACTCCATAAAATAGTATGAATATAGATACCATCAATATGATAAACCCAAAAACCTTGGCATGTAAAAACATTGACCTTGTCAATGTAGCTAGAGGCTAAACAGATAGATCCAAGTTCCTACTAGTTCTAGGGTTTGAGAAACCAACATTTTCCATCTTCCTTAAACTATGCTTATCCCTTGAGTCTTAAGCTCCTATAGAATTAATTCTGCCACACTTTTTTTGAACCATCATGTTAAGAACCAAATATCAATATAGCATAGAAAAACCTCAGAAAAAGTACTCAACGCCTTGAAAAAGAGATAATTTCATATAATAAGCCTCTTCGAGGGGGAAACCTCCTTTTACCTCACTTAAATGTTCAAGTACAAGATGATTCCAAATGAAAATGTCTCATTGGTATATATAGGAGACTAGGAGGTATAATTACAACTAATGGAATAAAGATGTCATAAATAAAATAGCATTACTAATCTAGTATAACCAATTAAGGGGTAATGAGCCAATATTAGGGCTTAACATGCCCCTCCTCTTGAGACAAGTGTTTTCTGCAACACTTGAGTAACTCTGGATGCTTTTGTATAAAATACTCATCTTCCCAAGTGGAATCTTCAGTTGGTAGTTTCCTCCATTTAATGAGATACTCTGAAATGGATCTATTCCTCATCTGGCAACTTCTTGTGTCAGTGATGTCTTCAGGCTCCAATATGATTTTTCCTTCCTCGTCAAGTTTTAGAATAGTTTGAACTGGGATCCTGTCGCCTGTACCCTTCTTTAAGCATGAAACATGGAAAATTGGGTGTACTCATGAAGATGCAGGAAACTCCAATTTGTATGCCATAGTACCAATATTTTGCAACACCTTATAAGGGCCATAGTACTTTGGTGATAATTTATTATCCTTCTTGTCTTGCTTGAGGGACATTTGTTTGTATGGTTGTAGTCTTAAGAACACCCAATCCCCTACTTCAAAACTTCTTTCACTATGATGTTGATCTGCTTGCTGTTTCATGTGATTCTGTGCCATGGTCAGATTGTCCTTTAAGATTTGGAGAACTTGTTGTTGATTCTCGATGTGATCTTCCACTACTTGAACCTTATATTTTTCTTTTAGAGAAGAAGTGATGGAAAGAGGGTTGTATCCATAAAGTGCCATAAATGGTGTCATTTTTGTTGCAGTATGAATGGAAGTGCTATACCACCATTCTGCCAAGGGTAACCATTTGAACCATTGTGTTTGTTTATCAGAGACAAAGAAACAAAGGTAGTCTTTCATACATTTGTTCACTATCTCAGTTTGTCCATTAGATTGAGGATGATAGGATGAATTATGAGCCAAGTGAGTACCCAAACAAGAAAATAATTATGTCCAAAAATTTCCAGTGAAGATGGGATCTCTGTCACTTACAATAATATTTGGGCTTCCATGTAGCTTTTGAACTATCTCCATGAATGTGGTGGCAACTGTACTGGCTTTGAAAAGATGAGAGAGTGAAAAAAAGTGTGCGTACTTGGTCAGACTATCAACAATCACCATGATGAAACTCTTTCCTTCAAACTTCAGTAACCCTGTGATGAAATCCATGGAAACCTCCTCCCAGTGCTGATTTGGGATGGATAATGGTTGTAAAAGACTTGGGATCTTAATTGTTTCCACCTTATTTTTTTGGCAAACCAAACATTCTGCCACAAACCTTTGAACATCAGTTTTAAGGCCATCCTGAAAAAAATATGTCTTGACTCTATGGTAGGTTTTCAAAAATCCCGAGTGCCCTCCTACTGGAGAGGTGTGCAATTCCAATAGTACCTTTTGTTTGAGTTGGGATTTCTTACATAAATATAATCGATCTTTGTACCATAGTGAATCATTTTTGCATGTAAATGGATCTAATGCACTGGAATCCTACTTCAACTTTGGAATGAGAGTCCACACTTTTTCTTCATTCTTCCATTCATCCCTTGCTTCTATTATCCAATCGGGTTGGATGATCGAGATAGCATAGAGAAAGGCCTTAACATCTTCATCCTTTCTTGAGAGTGCATCTGCCACAACATTTTTCTTCCCCTTTTTATATATGATTTCAAAATTATAACCCAATATCTTGGTTACCCATTTTTGTTGTTCTTCGGAAGATAGTCTTTTTTCCAAGAAGTATTTAAGACTATCATGATCAGTTTTTACCTTGAAGTGCCTACCTGTTAGGTAAGGATGCCATTTATTCAATGCATGTAGTATTTCCATCATTTCCTTCTCATAAATGGGTTTGTGTAAGTCCTTTACCCTTAGTGGTCGACTTTCAAAATCCAGGGGCCTTCCTTCTTGTAGTAGGACAACACCAATTCCATTTCCCGAGGCATCACATTCCACAATAAAGGTTTTTGTGAATTCTGGAGTGGTCAAGACAGGAGCTTTGCACATCACCTCTTTAATTTGTTCAAACGTTTTAGTTGCCTCTGGCATCCATGAAAATGCATCCTTCTTAGTTAGTGTCATTAAAGGTGATGCTATTCTTCCATAGTTTCGAACAAACTTGCTGTAGTAACCTATCAAACCCAAAAATCCTCTAAGATTCTTCAATGTTTTGGGAATCAGCCAGTCCATCATGGCCTTAATCTTGTTAGGGTCTACCTTGACACCTTCATGAGATACAATATGACCCAAATACTTTACCTCCTTTACTCCAAATAAACATTTGGATGGTTTGGAATATAGTTGTTGCTCCTTTAGTAGTTGTAGCACCTTGTCAACATGTCACAAATGATCGTCCCAAGACTTTCTATATATTAGTATGTCATCAAAAAATATTTTTTTGAAGGAAGGGCTTGAAAATGGAATTCATCAACCCTCGGAATGTGGAAGGTGCATTTGTAAGGCCAAAAGGCATGACCAAAAATTCATAATGGCCTTCATGAGTTTGGAATGCTATTTTTGGGATATCTTCTTCCTTCATTCTGATCTAATGATACCCTGAACGAAGATCCAATTTTGTGAAAAAGATTGATCCATGTAGTTCATCTAACAATTCATCAATGATGGGAATGGGAAACTTATCTTTAATAGTGATCTTGTTGAGATCTCTATAATTTGGACACATACGCCATGAGCTATCTTTCTTGAATACCATTACCACTGGTGCAGAGTAAGAAATTTGGCTAGGTCTAATAATGCCAACCTCTAACATTTCTTCAACCATGAGCTCAATTTCACTCTTCTGAGCATAAGGGTATCTGTATGGCATGATGTTAGGAGGAACACTCCCAGGAAATAGGTGAATTTCATGATCATGATTTCGAGTGGGTGGAAGACCTTTGGGAATATCTTCAAATACTTTGGAATGCTTATCAATGATCCCTTGGAGATCTTGAGGAATAGGTGGCTTATATGTTTGAACACATAGTGAGCATAGTTGTGCAATACCACCTTGATGCCCCTTTTTCAATAATTTTGTCATTCCATTAGAGCTTATCACCTTACCGGGTTTCCCTGTGAAACCTCTTAACTTAATTTCTTTTCCTTCCAATGAAAATTTCATGAAAAGTTCTTGAAAATTAAAAGCCATTGTTCCTAATGATTGTAACCATTGGATTCCTAGTACAACATCTGCACCACCCATGGGTATAGCAATCATTGGACTATTCATTACATATCCCCTCATAATAAGATTTATCTTATTGCATTTTCCTGAGCAATTGATAGTTCCTCCATCTGCAATCATTACTTGAAACTCTGGCACTGGATATACAAAGCAATTGAGATTTTTGGCTAATTTATAGTGAATGAAATTATGAGTACTGCTAGAATCAATTAGAACTATTACCTTTTTCTTTTTGATGTATCCTTCGATCTTCAGGGTTTGAGGAGTGCTAATTCCAGCCAATGCATTACACGATATTGTGGGAATCAACTCTTCAGGTGAAATTGATTCGATGTTTTCATCTTGATATGGTTCTTGTTCTTGTTCTTCTTCCTCTTCACAATCTATGTAGAATAATGTCTTCTCACCACACTTATGTTCCTTACTGTACTTGCTGTCACAATTAAAGAATAAACCTATTGCTTTTCTTTCCTCCAATTTTTGAGGTGTCAACCTTGTAGGTTGAGGTGTTTTAGAAAAAGGAGCATTGTTCTCTCTATAGATGTTTGGATTGATCCTTCTATTAGCCATAGCCATATTTTTACTTTCAACATTTCTTGCCACCTTAAATGCATTCTCCAATGATTTGGGTTCCCAAAGGCGAAACTCATGTTGAATGGTATCCTTTAAAGTTCCTATGAACACATCAATCAAGTGCTCATCTGGAATATCGGTTACCTCTATATTCAATCTTTGGAAGTTCTCAATGTGCTTGGTAACTGGACCCTTTTTCTTGAGATTTATCAATTGGCTAAAGAAGGTATTGTTCCATGTATCCTCATAGTGTGCTATCATTTCTTCTGTGAAAATTGTCCAAGTGACGAGTGATTTGTGAGAACAAAGCCATCCATACCATACAAATTGATTAGGTTCTAAATATAAATAAGCAATTCATACCTTTTGTGTATGTGGCACATTATGTAGATCAAAGAATTGCTCCATCTGAAGTATCCATGTGATTGGGTCCTTGCCATCAAACTTCCACATATCGATCTTAGGAACATGGTTGGTCTTCAAACCAAGTTGGAGTTTATCCATTATTGATTCACCTTCCTTGTGTCCTCATCATGAATTTCATGGGATGCATTTTCAGTTGCAGGTGTCTTCTCTGTTAGGAAATTTTTCAATACTTCCATGATCTCCTCTTTTAAACCATCCATCTTTGCCTCCAACTTAGCTTCCATCTCTTGTATTTTATCTTTTGTTACTATATTCTTTTGTAAATCATTTGTGTCCCTATGCAATTCTTCACCTTCATCAAGAGTCCACGTAGGATTGTCTGGAGGATTATTTGGTGTATAATTTCACTTTTTGGGTGGCATGTTGGCCAAGTATTAATTTTGAACCTTGATTTTGAGGTGGTTCTACTAGACAATATTTATTCTGTTGTATATCCAAAGTTTCAGCCCTTCTGGGTATGAAAAATTCTTTTAAGTAGTTCTCTGATATTTCTTCTCAACAATTCCATAGGTCTGATCAAAATTGGATGTTCCAAGTGGAATTTATGGTAACTTCCCCACAACTTGCCTCTTTTCGTCCTTTCCAAGAGATCTCACTTGTATAGTGTGCCCTGCACAAAAAAATTGATATAAAATTCTGAAACTCATACCAGAAATACTAAAGATTGTCCACGACCCAATGAAACCATTCACACTCAATTTGGATACTCTAAGAAGAAGTTATGATTGTTTTACCTGGAACACCTTCTTGAGACTAGTCAATAGGACTAGTCAGATACCCTATCTTACACAGGGTGTATATACCAATTTAAGATGAACCAGGAGATGAAATTTTTACCATAGATACCTTACTACTTTGTGTGAATATCCTCTGGATTTTAGGGTCTGAAACATTACATAAATGTTTTTATAGAGAAAATTATGCAATGACTTAGTTCAGGATGATTCCAGAACCCTATATTGTACAGGCTATATCTCCGAAAGTATAAGGCCTCAGGAGATGAAATTGTAACCCAACATACCTTGATCTGTCTAATAAATATCCTCCACGTTGTTCCTTCTGAAACGTTGTAGAAAAAAAGTTATAGCGAAAATTCCAAGGTGTCTCAAATGTAGCAACGAAACCCCAAGACCTTAAGCTCTGATACCATATGTTAAGAACCAAATATCAATATAGCATAGAAAAACATCAGAAAAAGTACTCAACGCCTTGAAAAAGAGATCATTTCAGATAATAATCCTCTTCTAGGGGGCAATCTCCTTTTACCCCACTTAAATGTTCAAGTACAAGATGATTCCAAATGAAAATGTCTCCTTGGTATATATAGGAGGCTAGGAGGTATAATTACAACTAATGGAATAAATACGACATAAATCAGATAACATTACTAATCTAATATGCCCCAATTAAGGGGTAATGAGCCAATATTAGGGCTTAATACATCATGATATGAAATTGAGCAACTGGAGCGAGGTGTAGTAATCTCATCATAATGGTCCTAGTATAGCCTTTAGTAGATTGAAGGATGGATTTCATTGAGGAGCTCTGGTGTGGTGGCATCTTGATCTAAAAATGAAGAAGACTTGAAAAACTTGAAAACTTATTGCAAGTGAATGTTATGTGTTTAAAGCAAAAGGATCAGTTTGTAACACATAAAATAAAGGATTACTTATGCAAATTACACATAGACAACAGCATAATCAATGAACATAAACACATAAGCACAACAATTGATAAAGGAGTTCACCCCTCTTATGGGAAACATCTCCTGGTCCAGCTTCCAATGGATCATTATTATTAATTGCTCAAAAAGTGCTCAAAAACATGTCTTACAATGCTCAAACTGACAAACCGACTGCTCCAATGGCTTCCCAGTGTCCCAAAACCCCTGTCTGGGCTCTTTCGGAACCTCAATCGATCAAAAAATGAAGAAGTTAGGCCTCCTGGAAGTCTCCCTCTTCAAGCTTGTTGTCTCTGGTTCTACAATTCGCACCCCTTCTTGAATGAACCTGGCTCACACACATTTTAAAGTGTATAAACGCAGCACCGAGTGCAACCGCGCCAACGGTGCAAATCGTAGGATGGTTAAGGGAACGCCAGCCCCTAACCGCCTAGGTACCTGGGCACATGGCACATATGACCTCGCGCTAGACAAAAGAGGTTAAACCGTTCCAAACCGTGTTCTGCGCGCCAAGTTAGGGTCACATGGAAATATTGTGTGACCGCGGGTGGGGCCCGTTACAATGCAACTCCGCATATATAAAAACCCTGCGCCATATATCAAAACCCACAGGTCATATGTGTTACCATGGCTACATGTCATAACCCGCGCCAAACGGTCGGGCCAATGTAATATACTGTGGTCACATGCAATGATATAACGAAACCATGGGTCGGGGCTAAACCCCGACCCGCCTCCCTTTCCGTATAACACAACACTCAACTTTAAATATATGTGTGTTGATATATAAAACAAGGAACAAAGGTTGGCATGGTGGTTAGCGGAGGGTTGTGAAGTCTTTACATAGTGGGGGAGGTCCGGGGGTCAAACCCCGCAGACTCCCATAAAAGTTTATACAACCAAATAGCCAAACCCGGGGTGCCACATGGCAGCCCTTGATTGGGCCACATGGCACCCATCCATTGCTCAAAATAATGCCATGTGTCAACATCTGATTTGACAGCTGCCAACCAATCAACTCCTACCATGTCACCACTGTACGATCATCGTACGGACTGTACGGTCCTGCCACGTTAGACTGTACGGACTATACGGACTGGTACAGTCAGCATCCATTTTTTTTGCCTGTTTGGCTTGATGAACAAATAACGATATCTCCTCCATACGGACTCCGTTTGACAAAGTAAATATACCTCTAGAATCAGGAAGACGAGATAGACGCAATGGCACTGTTTTCGTCACATTCCGAGCACTTTGAAATTTGAGCAAAATTTGATCCCCTGATCACACCTCCCCATTGGGAAGATTTTGGACCTCCAAAAGACTATCTCAGTCTATGTGAAGATGAGGGTATAATTCCCTCACCCTTCCAACCTCAATCCACTTGGCCTTGCTTGGATTCATCCCTTTAAGACCAACTCGCAAATACTCCACATTTCCTCGTTTCGAAGTTCGCATCCTCCTGTCAAGGATGGTGTCTTCCTGCAGTTCTGTTAGATACTTTGGAGAAACATCATCTATGGAAGGAATCTTAACATGCTCTCCTTGATCATCAATCAATGGAGGCTCATACAACTTCAAATTCTCAACATTAACAACTGCATACATCTACATATAAGGAGGCAAATCTAAACGAAAAGCATTGTTACCAATCTTGTCGACAATTTTGAAGGGAC
>ML778546.1:334940-349317 GCA_009831015.1 Picea engelmannii
TTCCATTCTTTTTCATTTCCTCCTGTGTCTTAGATTCCCACCAAATAAGTGTTGAACCATCTAATCTTAATGAAGCTAACTGAATTTTGGTTTCATCATCTTGAATCTTTTGTATTCTAGAATATACTTAAATTTGACGTATCCAGTTATCTAACTTTTCAGCATTAACTTCTCCATTATAAATTGGCAACTCAAATTTTAGATCAAGCTTTAATGAAGGAATTTACAAAGGAGTTTTACCATGCCCCTTTCAAGAATTCGAAAGATGTTTCGAACTGGTAGAAGACGAAGAAGAAGAAGATGATGATGGAGGAGGAGAGGGTGGTGGAGAAGCACCATTCCCTCCATTTCCGCCTGGAGTCTTGTCACCACCGCCTCCCTTATGCATTGAAGGGTTGGAGCCTTCACCCTATGACATTATGTTCCATTCCATCAAGATATTCATCATATCTCTCAACTCCATGACAGCCTGTCTGAGATCTTCTTCTTTAGCGGGAACACGTTCATGACTTTCTGCACGAGCCATGCTTGGTGAATGTCTCTCTGCCACTTGCGGTGAATGAATATGCTTCCTCCTTGTCGGATAAGAAATTGGCTCCATAAGTTGACCTTCTCCTCTTGTGAGTTTCAACCTTTTGAGCATCAGAAACAAAACTTGCAAACAATCAAGTCTTCAAAACCAGTGCTCTGATACCAACTTGATCTAAAAATTGAAGAAGACTTGAAAAACTTGAAAACTTATTGCAAGTGAATGTTATGTGTTTAAAGCAAAAGGATCAGTTTGCAACACATAAAATAAAGGATTGCTTATGCAAATTACACATAAACAACAGCATAATCAATGAACATAAACACATAAGCACAACAATTGATAAAGGAGTTCACCCCTCTTATGGGCTACCTCTCCTGGTCCAGCTTCCAATGGATCATTATTATTAATTGCTCAAAAAGTGCTCAAAAACATGTCTTACAATGCTCAAACTAACAAAATGACTGCTCCAATGGCTTCCTAGCGTCCCAAAACCCCTGTCTGGGCTCTTTTAGCACCTCAATCGGTCGAAAAATGAAGAAGTTAGGCCTCCTGGAAGTCTCCCTCTTCAAGCTTGTTGTCTCTGGTTCTACAATTCGCACCCATTCTTGAATGAACCTGGCTCACATGCATTTTAAAGCTTATAAACCTGGCACCAGGCCCAATCGTGCCAACGGTGCAAACCGTAGGACAGTTAAGGGCGCGCCAGCCCCTAACCGCCTAGGCACCTGGACACATGGCACATATGACCTCGCGTTGGACAAAATCGGTTAAACCGTTCCAAACCGTGTTCCGCGCGCCAAGTTAGGGTCACATGGAAATATTGTGTGACCGTGGGCGGGGCTCGTTACAATGCAACTCCGCATATATAAAAACCTCGTGCCATATATCAAAACCCACGGGTCATATGAGTTACCGTGGTTACATGTCATAACCCACGCCAAACGGTCGGGCCAATGTAATATACTCTAGTCACATGCAATGATACAACGAAACCACGGGTCAGGGCTAAACCTCGGCTCGCCCCCCTTTCCGTTTAACACAACACTCAACTTTAAATATATGTGAGTTGATATATAAACAAGGAACAAAGGTCGGCATGGTGGTTAGCGAAGGGTTGTGAAGTCTTTACATAGTGGGGGAGGTCCAGGGGTCGAACCCCATGGACTCCCATAAAATTTTATACAACCAAATAGCCAAACCCGGGGTGCCACGTGGCAGCCCTTGATTGGGCCACGTGGCACCCATCCATTGCTCAGAAAAATGCCATGTGTCGACATCTGATTCGACAGATGCCAACCAATCAACACCTATCACATCACCACTGTACGATCATCGTACGGTCCTGCCACGTCAGACCGTACAGACTGTACGGACTGGTACAGTCAACATCAATTTTTTTTGCCTATTTGGCTTGACGAACAGATCACGGTATCTCCTCCATACGGACTCCGTTTGACAAAGTAAATATACCACCAGAATCAGGAAGACAAGACAGATGCAATGGCACTATTTTCGTTGCATTCCGAGCACTTTGAAATTTGAGCAAAATTTGATCCCCTGATCACATCTGGCCAAAACTTGGAATCTAGTTTGGGTTGTCGTTATGATACCCCATCTAGGGATAAGTTTGTTACCTTTCGAATATGAGGTCTTATGATTAATTTCAAATGATATTTGTTCCTTTCTTTTTCCCATGTTCCTTCTTATCATTGCTTCCTTGTTCCTTTCTTTTGCCCATGTTCCTTCTTATATTTTCTTTGTTATTTCTTGTTACTATTGTCTAAATATTTTGACTCCTTTATACCTTGATTGGTAGAATAGGCATGGGATTTTGAGGACTTCAAAGTACTCATCTACATAATTTTGTCTCATTCCTTAGTAACTACAGTAGAAAAGTCATCAAGAGATGACATTTTCCATTTGGTTCCAAGTGCATCGGTGGAATGGAATGTAGAAATAAATATAGATTATTTGAGACCAAGTTTAGAAAGAATGAACAACACCAATTGCTCATCATTTTTCTTAATCTTACACTGCTTAATTTTTAATCTCAATGATTTTAACTCGGTGAAGAAATCCTAGATGGTGTCAAAAATACTAGGGCTCAAACAAATGAGTTCATTCTTTAGTCGATGTCCTCTTAACTCGTCCTGCTTCCCAAAACCCCTTCTAATGTAGTCCATATTTGATTGGGCATGTGGAAAAGAAGAATCAAAGATACAAATAGACATCATAATCCATGGGTTTCATCACATCAGTTAAACCACATTGATTTTTCCATTGTCAGTGTTGCAAAATCTCACTGCTCTTCTAAGGCTATTAATGCTTTAAATTTATGTGTTATTAGACTATTGTCCAAATCCTTAGTATGGAAGGCTAATCAATAGGTTGTAATCTCCAACTTCGTAGGTATAATTTCCTCTTTTCCATAAACTAATCGAATGTGTCTCACTAGTACTAGTTTTGGTCATTGTCCAATCATACCAAAAGGCATGTGTTAGTTGTAAGTGCCATTCATGAGTATTTTCACCAATAATATACCTCATGATTTTCATCATATTTTTATTAGTGGATTCGACCAAATTGGCCACATGTCCATGAATGGATTGAGGAGGCAAGTTGCAACTCGTGATAAAAATCAAAATGAGACTCGAATGCATGAACTATCCATTGCATTAGATTTGAAGCATCAGTTTTCAGCTAGTGGGCCCCCTACACTATCATTTCATCGACCAAAAAACCATTTGTTGGAGTATCTTCGGCACTAGGGTTTTGGTCAATGAGGCATAGTGCAATTTCTGAAGAAGACGTTGATTTTCAAGAAAATAGTGTCGAGTACTTTCGGCTAGTGTAGTTGTGTAGCCCTTGGCCAAATAGACTTGCAGGAGCTTACAAAACTTCATTACGCTACTCGTTTTGGATTTTATGCCCCTCGAACCAAATTGGCCACATGTCCTTGAATGACTTGAGGAGGCAAGTTGCAAATCACGATAAAACTCAAACCAGGACTTGGATGGATGAACCACCAATTGAATTAGATCCAAAGAAATTGGTTTCATCTAGAAGGCCCCCTATGTTATCATTTTTTCAGCTGAAAAAACATTTTTGGGAGTATCTACAACACTAGGATTTTGATTAATGAGGCATAGTGCAATTTATGAAGAAGAGGTCGATTTTCAAAAACACTGTGATGGGTTTTTTTGGATAGTGTAGTAACATAGGCCTTAGCCAAATGGACTTTTAGGAGCTTATGAAACTCTTTTATGCTGCTCAGTTTGGATTTTATGTCCCCGGAAGAAATTGGTCACATGTCCCTGAATGGATTTGAGGAGGTGAGATGCAACTCGTGATAAAACTCAAACCGAGACTCAGATGGATGAACCATCCATTGCATTGGTTCTAGAGCACCACTTTTCAATTAGTGGAGACCCTATGATATCATTTCGTTGATCGAAAAAACATTTTTTGGAGTATCTACAGAACTAGGGTTTTGGTCAATGAGGCATAGTGCAATTTCTGAAGAGGAGGTTGATTTTCAAGAACACTATGTTGGGAATTTTTGGATAGTGTATCCATGTGGGAATTTTCCAAATAGAATTGTGGGAGATTACAAAACTCTATTATGATGCTCAGTTTGCATTTTATGCCCTCGTACCAAACTGGCCACATGTTCCTGAATGGATTGAGGAGGTGAGTTGAAACTCACGATAAAATGCAAACCAAGACTTGGATGAATGAACCATCAGTTTCATTAGTTCTAGATCATTGGGTTTCAACTAGTGGGGTGCATCTACTATAATTCCATTGACCGAAAAATCATTTGTGGGAGTATCTACGACACTATTGTTTTGGTCAATGAGGCATAGTGCAATTCCTGAAGAGGAGGTCGATTTTCAAGAACACTATGTCGGGCATTTTTTGCTAGTGTAGTCACATGGTCTTTGGGAAAACAAACTTGTGGGAGCTTACAAAACTACGTTATGCTTCTCTGTTTGGATTTTATGCCCTTGAACCAAATTGGACACATGTCCCTAAATGGCTTAAGGAGGCGAGTTGCAACTCATGATAAAACTCAAACCATGATTCATATGCATGAACCACAAGTTTAATTGGATCGATAACACCAGTTTTTAGCTAGTGGGCCCCTTATGCTATCATTCCATCGACTGGAAAACCATTTGTTGGAGTAACTCCAACACTAGGTTTTTGTTCAATGCTTATTACATATGTTTGACAATTTAACAACTTGTTAGGATAGACATGGAATGACAAGTGAAGGCATGGAAATACAAGGAAATTGAAAGCATGGAAAGTGAATAAATGGAAAAGCATGGCATGGAATTACAGGTGAATTCCTGGCATGACAAGGCATGGCAAGGAAAGTGAAGGAAAGACAAGGCATGTCAAGTGAAGGTATGGCATGGCATGACAAGCATGGCATAAAAATGCATGGCATGGTATGGAAAGGAAAGGCATGGAAAGGAAAGTGAAGGAATGGCATGTAAAGGCATGGAAAGTCAAGTCATGGCAAGGCAAGTGAAGGTAAGGACAGGAAAGACATGGCAAGGCAAGGTAATCCAAGGAAAGTAAATGAAATACAAGGCAAGGTAATCCAAGGAAAGTGAAGGAAAGAAAATGCAAGGCAAGGCAAGGCATGGTATGGAAACTGAAGGGAAGGCTAGGAAAGGCATGGAAAGGCAAGGTAATCCAAGGAAAGTGAAGGAAAGACAAGGCAAGGAAAGTCAAGTGAAGGAAAGGAAAGGCATGACAAGTGAAGGCATGGAATTGCTTCACTCTTGATACTTTTCTACTATTGTATTTTCACCTATCAAAATAATTCATGATGAATGAAGAAACTTGTCAAGGTTTAAAGGCATGCTCATGAAACCCCAATCTATACAATTTGTCAAGCAGCACACATACAAAATGAAGGAAACTAATGATTGTTTTATGAGTTGTAGGTTTCCACTTTTCGAATAGTCTTTTAACTTGAAGGTTGAATGGTATCCATAGTTTTTTTTCTCTCCATACCATGCCACAAAAATATTCCTAGATCAAACATCCTTCACTAGAAACTACCAAGAATGAGGGATCAAGATAAATGATCAGACATGGCTCTTATTAAGCTTTCCAAGTTGAGGAGACAATACAAAGCATATATTATGAGTTCTCAATACACACTCTACCTTATCATGTACACAACTCATTATCTAGGTTGATATCGGTGGCCACCCATCTTTTCCAACTGGCTCAAAATAGTTTTCTAGCAATTTTGGTAATTTACTATTTTTAATCATTTTCACTTCTAGAGTCGTTTTGAGGCACTAAATTATGTTTTTTGGGAAAAAAAGGTTTTCAATATGGAAGTTCCTTCAATATTTCCCCTGAAATAAATCTCCTCTACGATACCTTTCTAACAGGCTATCAAACGCCTAAAACGAAGATCGTATGCAAAAGTTACGACCCCGAGAAGTTGATGTACTAACTTACCAAAACATGGCCCACATGACTTTTTAGCGCTTCATCTCCTAGGGTTAGGTTTTTGGATGTCTAGGGTTTTTTGGAATTTCCATTTATTGTAAAAAAGGCCTTTAGAGACTCATGTTAATCATATTCTTGCGAATGCGAGTAGCCATCACATCTCTTCTTAGAGATAAGCTACCACCATTCTAGCAAGTCTTGCACTCTATATTTTTATAGTCTCTGTACATTTCTTTCATTAATAGAAATCATGTATTACTTTATATCTATGTTTATGGTTGCATCTATGATACATTTTTGTTATATTATTGAATATCTGCGATATCTATGTGCATTTCTTTGTTATATTTCCATTCTCATTTCGTGCCGAAAATAATCTGGATCAGTGGTATCAGAGCAGGTTGTTCTTGATTATTTTTTTCATTGAATATCCCCGACAAGGTCCAAGTATAGCAAGTTGGGTCTCTATATTTTCTCTCTTGAATACAATCTCTCTCGCATGCCCAAGAAACCCTCCATGGCGGAAGAAAAGAAAAATGACAGAGAAGACGATCCTATAAATCTATTGCTTGAGCAAGCTCTCACGCGACAGAGGGACAAAATGATGGAGAATTTTCCCCACATCCTTCAACACATGTCGATAACAACAGATGCATATTCATCAAACAACCACTTTGGAAGCACCCCTCCTTTCAAGGTACAGGTTAATTTTGATATTCCCATATTTGAAGGTTAGATAGATGTGGATGCCCTAGACAAATGGTTAAATTTGCTAAAAGTTTATTTCTTTGTTCATAATTTTTTCGACAAACAAAAGATCACCTTCACACTCCTTAAATATCTCCCCCATGTCAAACATTGGTGGTAAACTTACTGGGAGCAAATTTCCATAGAGGAGTTTGGAATATATGGGGTCAAGCCCACTTGGGATTTTTTTGTGGATGCGGTAAAGGAACAGTATTACCCTGTTGGAAACTATGAGGACCAGTACATGAGATGGACCACACTACGGAAAGAGAGGGGCCAAGAAGTTTTGGATTTCACCAATACCTTCCATACCTTGCATACCAAGTTGGGTATCAAAGACTTCGAACGACATTTGGTTCTGAAATATCATGGGGCTCTACAAAGATACATCCAAACTAAAATGGATTTTCTGGATATCTCATCACTTAGTGTTGCTTATCGATATGTTGTTAAAATCGAGTAGAAATTGAGGCACTATAATAAACGGGATTTCAAGTCTGCAAATACGCAACAACCAAAGTATGACAAAGATGGCCCTAACAAACAGTCTCCCAAAAACCAGTCCAAGCCACAGGAAAAGAAGTGCCATGGGAAGACAAAGAAGCACACTGGAAAATGGTACGATTTCCACAAAATCCCCTGGCACAACACTAATGAATGTCGCTCAAAACATTCATTGGTGGTCGAGATGAAAGACAAGGAGCCCAACCCTGATTCAAAATCTGATTCTGAAAATACTAGTAAAAGACAGATCATCAACGCAGACCCCACTAATATTGTCACGACCGCAACAATTTAACCAGAAGAACCAACAGATCCTAAAGAGGTGGAGATCCTTTTTCATTCATAGATGTGGGTGAAGGGGACCCCACTGAATTTTATTGTTGATAGTGGAAGCCAGAAGAACCTCATCTTAGCAGAGGTTGTCAAATAGTTGGGATTATCGACAACACCACACCCGCATCCATACAACATTGGGTGGTTTTACCTGTAAGTTTTAAACTTGTGAAGTAAAGAAATGCATATAGATTCTTAAGCAATACAAAAATTAATCAATGGCTCATACACAGAGTACATAGAGATTTTATACCAGAAACCCTCAACCGGGAAAACCTTTCTTATTTTCATTATATCGAATTTCACCATTCACCATACAATATATACAATGTTTTTAGGTATTCCATAGATACCAAAACCCTAATCCTTTGATCCGGGATTAATTTACAAATCCTCTAAAAATAGCAAAAAACCGCCCAAAAAAAAATTCGGGGCACTGCCTGTAACCAGGGGGGGCATACCTGCCCCCCCCCTGGGATCGTCAGATGTAGTAGTCGTATATGATGCGCCCACACACACACACACATGAAAATAATATAACACATACCCAACATTCTCCCACCTGTTGTTTTCTTTGCATCTAGGGGTCCAGGGGATTATATAGTAAACAATCTAGGGAAACAATGCCCATTGTTACTCTACACCAGGAGAACTTTTTTGTGCTCACAAACTTTGTCAATGAATCTGCAAAATTCTTCAAAGTGTCAACCTTTTCCAACAACTCATTTTTTTCCTCAACCATGTCTCTCACAAAGTGATATTGAACATCAATATGCTTTGTCTTCGAATGATAAGATGGGTTCTTTGCCAGGAATGTTGCACTCTAATTGTCACAATCTAATCTCACTGCTTGTTGTACCAACCCAATACCTGAACACAATATTTGTAACCATACTACTTCCTTGCTTGCATGTGTGGCTTCCATGTATTCAGCTTCTGTATTTGAGAGTGCCACTACAACCTGTCTTTTGCTCATCCAACTGATTGCTCCTCCAAATAGGTTAAACACATACCCACTTGTAGATCTTCTGTGATCCAAATCTCCAGCCCAATCTGCATCAACAAATCCATGTATGTCCACCACTCTGTCCAATCCCGACCTTCCTTGGTAGCACAATCCATAACTGGTGGTGCCACGGAGATACCTGAAGACCCTCTTTACTATTGTCCAATGCTCCTTCCCTAGTTTTTACATATACCTACTCAAAACTCCCACTGCATGTGCAATGTCTGGTCTAGTACAAACCATTGCATACATCAAACTACCAACAACACTGGAATATAGAACATGGGACATGTCCTCTTCTTCTTCTTGTGTCTTGGGACACTAATCTGCAGACAACTTTACACCTATAGGAATAGGAACCTTGACCGGTTTACTTCCATGCATATTAAACCTCTGCAATATCGTCTCAAAATATTTTCTTTGATTCAACAATATTTTCATGTTTGCATGATCTCTTTTAATCTCCATTCCCAAAATGAAGTTAGAAGCGTCGAGATCCTTCATGTTAAATTTGGAGGATAGCTGCGATTTCACCTCCTTGATAACATCCATGTTATTTCCTACCAACAACATGTCATCAACATACAACACTACATAAATGAAGTGATTACCAACCTTCTTCGAATATACACAGTGATCAGCCCTGCTTCTTACAAATCCCAATCCAAGGATGTATGTGTCAAACTTTTGGTACCACATCCTAGGTGATTGCTTCAGACCATATAGTGAGTTCTTTAGCTTACATACCAACTCTTTCTTTCCCTTCACTACAAAGCCTTATGGCTGCTTCATGTAGATTTCTTCTTCCAGATCCCCATGTAGGAATTCTATATTCACATCCATTTGTTCCACTTCAAGATCAAAACAAGTAGCAATAGATAAAATAAATCTAATAGAAGTTAACTTAGCAACAGGAGAAAAAATCTCACCAAAGTCAATTCCCTCTACCTGGGAATAACCTTTTGCTACTAACTGAGCTTTGTATTTCTTCACTTTACCTTTTGCATTAAAATTCTTCTTGAACAACCATTTGCTACTAACCAATTTTCTTCCAGTTGGAAGATCAACTATATCCCATGCCTCATTCTTATCCAAGGCATCCATTTCTTCAACCATGGCCTTTTTCCAGAGTTTACTATCCTATGAATTCACTGCTTCCCTGACAGTTCTGGGATCATCATCAGTAATAGATAAAGAAAAATTGGAATGAAAATCAGGTGGACTATACCTTTCTAGTTGCCTCCTATCTCTCACTGATCTCCTCAATACTGGGGTATGAGGTTCTTCTTCTTCTTCTTCTTCTTCTGCTTCCTCTGCTTCCTCTTCTTCAGATGATTCATATTTTGCATCATCCAACTCAAGCTCTATTTTCTCAGGTTCATCTTACATTCGTGGGAATTCCTATTTGGACACATCTTTTACCTCTCTAAAAACAACATCTCGATTGTAAACAATTTTCTTGGTTTCTGGGTTACAAATCTTATAACCTTTCACAGCATCTTTATAACCAATAAAGATACACTTTTCATCTTTATTATCCAACTTACTCCTATTTTCCTTTGGAACATGTACATAAGCATCACAACCAAACACTCTAAGATGTTGAAGAGAGGGTTTATTTCCAGACGATACCTCATGTGGAGTTTTATCATCCAACGATGATGAAGGTGATCGATTGACTAGGTAACATGTTGTACCCACTGCCTCTGCCCAAAATTCTTGTCCTAACTCGACACCGCTGAGCATGCTCCTTGCTTTTTCCATCAGTGTCTTGTTCATCCTTTCTACAACTCCATTCTGTTGAGGAGTGTATGGAGTAGTCGTCTACCTTGCTATACTACACTTCTTACAGAATTCTTCAAATTCATTTCCACAAAATTCTCCACCATTATCTGTTCTCAATACCTTTATTTTCTTCTCTGTATGATTTTCTACCAGAGCCTTAAACCCTTTAAATTTATCAAATACCTCAGATTTATTTCTAAGAAAATAAATCCATGTGTTCCTTGAAAAATCATCTATGAATGAAACATAATACACAGATTTACCTAGGGATGGAATAGGAACAGGTCCAAACACATCACCGTGTATCAACTCTAAGATCCCCTTTGCTCTTGTAGCACCAGATGGGAATCTTACTCAATTTTGTTTGCCATATATGAAATTTTCACAGAAATCAAAATCCAGAGTGCAATTAGATATACCTTCAACCATACCTTTACCATGTAGTGTTCGAAGGCCCTTTTCTCCAATATGCCCCAGTCTTTGATGCCACAACATGGTCTTCTTTTCTGGGACAATATTGTTCTTGTCTCCTTCATTTTTCTGGTCAAGGACAACATAATTGTTACACCCATTAGTATAAGTGCTTCCCAACAACTTGTATAGAGTTCCATAATGAACTCCCCTCATCAACACCATTACTCCTCGTACCATCTTGCAAGTGCTCTTTTCAAATACAGTTTTCACTCCTGAATCACCCAACTTGCTTACAGATATTAGGCTCCTTGCTAGTTTTGGAATGTGTAGAAACCCAGGGAGAGTTCTAATCCTTCCATCGTTTAGCAGCAACTTAACCCTTCCACATCCCAATATTTTTGTTGTCGAGTCATCTCCTAGGAATACATCACCACCATCATATTTTTCATATTCAAAGAACCACTCCCTGTGAGGAGTCATATGGTATGACTCACCTGAGTCGATCAACCATACATCATGGTCTGCATGTGTACTTGTAGATGCTATGTAAACATCACCTCCTTCTTCAGTGGAGGTTTTTGCCTCTGTGGAAGAGGTACTATCAGATCCCTTTGTTTTTTCAACCTTCTTAGACTTGCAATCTTTCTTATAATGCCCTGTTTTACCACACTTCTAGCATTTCCTCAAAGATTTTCCTGGAGACTTAGATCTACTTGTAGATTTAGATCTCCATCCCAAAGGTTTACCAGGGTTTCTATCTTAGGTACGCCCTCTTACAAATAAAGCATCTGTGTTTTGACCATCCATGCTTTTTCGCCTCATCTCTTCAGATAACAAGGATGCAACTACATCCTCATACTTCAATGGATATTGAGTGGTACTACCTATTGCTACAACCAGATTATCCCAAGAGTCTAGCAAAGAACATAACAAAGTAATACACTTATCTTCTTCTGCAATCATAATATTAACAGATCCAAGTTGACTTACCAGAGTATTAAAGGCATTTAGATGTTCTGTCACAGAATCTCCATATTCTATCCTAAGATGATACAACTTCTTTCGAAGAAACAACTTGTTTACCAGGGACTTTGATTGATACAAATTCCCTAACGTATCCCATAGTTCCTTGGCTGTCAATTCTCCTGAGACATTCAACAACACAGAATCTTCCAGGCATAGTCGAATAGTACTCCTTGCTCTTCTGTCCAACTTGTCCCAATCTTCCTTCGAGATACCAGTAGCTGGTGTACTAGTAGTTTGTTTACTAGTAGGTTGTGTACCAGTAGCCTTTATGCTTGTAGACAGTGTACCAGTAGGCTGTGTACTAGGATCCACGACGATCCATTGTTCTTTTTCTACAATAAGGTCCTCCATTTTGAGCTTCCATAGCTCAATGTTTTTACCATTGAACTTCTCTATCTCAATTCTAGATGATATCGCCATTCCTCTTTCTTTACTTGAATCTCCACTGCAAAATCTCCCACTAAACCCAGGTTCATCACAGACCCAAGATAAACTTGATCTATCAAGACCGAGCCAAACCCTCAAAAACAAAGGTGTCCCTTTGAAGCCAAAAATGATCTCTGATACCACATGTAAGTTTTAAACGTGTGAAGTAAAGCAATGCATATATATTCTTAAGCAATACAAAAATTAATCAGTGGCTCATACACAGAGTACATAGAGATTTTATACCGGAAACCGTCAACCAAGAAAACCTTTCTTATTTTCATTATATCGAATTTAACCATTCACCATACAATATATACAATGTTTTTAGGTATTCTGTAGATACCAAAACCCTAATCCCTTAATCCAGGATTAATTTACAAATCTACTAAAAATAGCAAAATCCGCTAAAAATAGCAAAAAACCGCCCAAAACAAATATTTTGGGGCACTACCCCGAACGTTGTACGTAACGAGGGGGGCATACCTTCCCCCCCCTAGGATATTCAGACACAATTTTCATATCTAACACACACACATGCAAAGAATATAACACATACCCAACATTACCAAGGACGATATCTTCATGTCATCCAGCAATGTCAATTGTCATACGACATCCAACCCTTCAAGGATGAGGTATTATGTGATGTTTCCCCACTGTATGTCTATGATTTTCTCATGGGCCAACCATATATGTGGAAGAACCATGTTGTTTATGAGTCTCGACCCTGTAGTGTCATTGTTTCTCTAGGGGGTCATCTCTACATAATACTAAAGGTAGTTCTGACTATTGTCCCACCTAAAACATTCTACATGGTAGTATCTATTAAGACCTAATATTGGCTCACTACCCCTTAATTGGGGCATATTATATTAGTAATTCTATTTTATTTATGTCGGCTTTAGGCCATTATTTGTAATTATACCTCCTAGTCTCCTATATATACCAAGGAGACATTTTCATTTTGAATCATCTTGTACTTGAACAATTAAGTGGGGTAAAAGGAGGTTGCCCCCTCAAAGAGGCTTATTATTTGAAATTATCTATTTTTCAAGTCGTTGATTACTTTTTCTGAGGTTTTTCTATGCTATATTGATATTTGGTTCTTAACATATGGTATCAGAGCTCAAGGTCTTGGGGTTTCGCTACTACATCTGAGACACCTTGGAATTTTTGCTATAACTTTTTTTCTACAACATTTTAGAAGGAAAGGCTTGCAGCATATTTAGTATATGGATCAAGGTATGTTGGGTTCAACATTCATCTCCTGAGGCCTTATACTTTCTGATATACAGCCTACACAAGATAGGGTTCTGGAATCATCTTGAACTGAGTCATTGCGTAATTTTTGCTATAAATTTTTTTTTGTAATGTTTCAGACCCTGAACTCTAGAGGATATTTACAAAAAATAGTAAGGTAGCTGTGGTAAAACTTGTAGCTTCTGGGTCATCTTAAATTTGTAGATACACCCTGTGTAAGATAGGGTATCTGACTAGTCCTATTGACTAGTCTCAAGAAGGTGTTCCAGGTAAAACAATCATAACTTCTTCCTAGAGTATCCAAATTGAGTGGGACTGGTTTCATTGGATCATGGACTGTCTTTAGTAATTATGGTGCGAGTTTCATAATTTTAGATCAATTATTTTGTGTGGGGAATGCTATACAAGTAAGATCTCCTGGAAAGGCCAAAAATCAGCAATTTGTGGGGAAGTTACCATAAATTTCACTTGGCACATCCAATTTTGATCATACCTGTGGCATTGTAGAGAAGAAATATCAGAGAAATACATAAAAGAAAGTTTCATACCCAGAAAGGCTGAAACGTGGGAGATTCAACATAAGAAATATTGTCTAACAGAACCACCTCAAAATTAAGGTTCAAAAGTGATACTTGGCCAACATGCCACCAAAAAAGGGAACTTCTACACCAAATAAGACTCCATACAATCCTACTTGGACTCTTGATGAAGGTGAATAAATACGTAGGGACATAAATGAACTACAAAAGAAGATGGATTCAATGGAAGCTAAGTTGGATACTAATATGGATTCAATGGAAGCTAAGTTGGATACTAAGATGGATGGTTTAAAAGGGGAGATCATGGAAGTATTGAAAAAT
>ML778546.1:364010-379819 GCA_009831015.1 Picea engelmannii
ACTCCCGATACTCCGATTCCCGATTTGCGATGAGCCCCATTCCTTACAGGCTAGCACCTATCGGCTGGAATTTGAACCACATGACCATTGCCTCCGTGTGACCGAAGTCAAACTTTCCATCGGGCTTTCGGCATTCTTGATGACACAATGTTTGTGTCTATAGGACTTGCGATTCCCCGAAACCCGATGGCTCATGGCCATTGACTTGTCAATGATCCGCTCTTTGTTGCAAAGTTTGCCACCTGTCCTCCACTATGAAAAACTACCCCCGATATCGGGAAATTGGGTATTGGGATATCGGGATTCCTAATATCATGTGCATGGGAATTTTGTATCCCCGATCCCCGACTCCGCAGGATCCTTTGCCACGTGCCACAGCTGACGGACGGCTCTGATTTAGTCGGGTAATCGTGCATCGCGATTTACTCATGCAAGAGTTCCCTGCCTCCGGAAACTCCGATTCTCTGATGAATTGAACCATGACTTTCCTCCTCTGTACACTAGGGACTAACCCTGGCGCAACTTCCCGATATCTAATGGTTGACGAGATTTCGTCGATCTCCCCTGTAAGATTCTGACCGTCGATTTTCTTTGAGGATGGTTCTCGACTGCTGAAAACGAAACTTTGCCCGCTCACTTGCTTGACTTGCTGCTACAAAAAATGGGATTACCTCGCGATATGCTCAGGTACTCCCCGCGCCAACTAAAGACATGGATACGCCTGATCCCGAGACAATAAATATCGCTAACACCAAGCACATTACCCTAGGTGAACAATGGAGACTTGTAATCCAACTGTATACGAATGTCTTATAGTGGTGGTCAATACTTATAATTTTCCTTGGCATTGCACCATACAAATAAGAACTTACATTGAGAGTTGGGATACTTATTATATTTCTAGCCATGTTTCATATTATTATAGGTGTGATAAACCAAAACCACTAGTACTAGAGCATAGAATCCATGCAAAAGCCATAAGCATATGCATACATTTTCAAAATAACCTTGCAAAAATTGACATGAGCGGTTAAATTACATAGGCACATATGTCATCGCATCAATGCTAAACATCACAACTAACGATTGATGGTGAACGTATTAAATAACATCCTTATCCCATACATCATTTCAATGTCATAAGCCATCATAATTCATAGGACCATATGTCAAACATGAACATTAGTCTTCAACATCATACTAAATTCAACCATGAAATGATCACACATCACCAACATATCAAACAAACCATGAATTAGTAAACTATAGCATATTCATCAGTTTGACTTTAGTGCACACTAGGAGGATACCTTATAGTGATTAGTGAGGAATTTGAGATATTTATCATTAACTAGGGTGAAATTGGAGTTTATTGGAGCTCGGTGGCTATTAAATTTTGAAGTAGGTATCTTCCTTGTGACACTTTGTAATCATGTTTTTATTAGCCATTTTCAGGGTCAACACTGGTGAAATCACTTAAGATACCACTTTGTGTAATAGTTCATTTGAAAAATATTCAAATTGGGCATGATATAGGTGTTAGAAATAATAGGTTTGCTCGTTTAAACATAGACAATATAGCAATATTGTCACCCAACCATATGCTGAATACACCCCCGAGCACCTTAAACTTGACAAAGAGAATAATTTAGGAAGAAAACCCTAGATCCAAAATCCAATCAAGGTAGCGTACCACTCTCCAGATCTAGTGTACTAAAAAAAAATTCCAAACCATAACCAAGAGAAATTCCAATCCTAAAACCGAAAATACTAGTTGTAGTAGATGCATCTGGAACTACTCTCCAAACTTCCACACTTACTGAATCTCTGTAGTTGCGATTTGTGTGTGTACAAATGAGATTTGGTTTCCTGTATTTATACTGCTCTTTCTTAGTTTTCTCAGATGAATTCTCTTTCTGGAGCCTAAATACTCAATATTAATTATTTTCTTTAGCCGACTTGTCTTCTAGGGTTATTTCCAAGGCTTTAGGGTTTCTTCTTTCTTTCTGTAATATTCTATTCTTGTCAAGGTTACATGTGGAGGTTAATACCTCCTGCAGCTACCATAATATCAACACTCCCTCCTAGATAGGGACGTATTGAAAACAATAGGCTTGAGCACAAACATACCATTCAACTGGTAGCATCATCATAGCCACATATGCTATCCCATGATCAAATCACGAGCACCATCATCACTATCAGTATCATCTAATAACATCAACTGCATCATCTCTTGAAGACATAATCCATCTGAGTAATCAAGCATGATGTTGAATAAGTAACTCATTCCACAGAGTGATACAAGAACTATTCTTCTAATCCGGACATATATCCTAGAATAATAACTATTGCAACAGATGTTGGAAGCCACATCATGGGCTACAAGGACTATTATTCTAATCCATACATACTTCCTATAAGAATATCTGTCCTGGAACATTTTCCACCTAGAGAATATTTTTCCACTAGCACACTAACTATCCATCTAGCTAGTAATCATTTCCAACACTATTGATAGTCTTGATGGAAATTATAACAATTTCATTCAATAGAACACAATTGTTTCTATCCATAGTAGTACACAACTACTATCTAGTGGTACAAAACCACACCAAGTAGCACATGACTATTTAACCAGTGACACATAGTCACAACCGGTGGAACACATCCACCATAGTGGCATACAACTACTGTCCAGAGACATACAGTCTCCATAGCAATCATATCATCTGATATCAACTTGCATAAAACAATATCATAATATAAAATGAGTTATCCCAGCCATTCTTCCACTCACATCTGTGATATATGGAAGAGCGTCTACCCTCATAATGTAAAACATCATCCATGGGCTATCTGGACTATTCTTCTCAGTGATAGAAGAATAATTTTCCTTGATTTCTGATCCTGGACCATTCACCTAACTGGGCCATTCCTCTGACACTAGTGATAGTGAAACCTAGAGATAATTAGTCTTCCCTAGGGAATGCCTGTCCCTGATTGTTGAACCTATACCATTCATCTAAATGGGCCATTCCTCTCGCACTAATCATAGTGAAACTTGGATAGACTTAGTTTTCCCTAGGGAATGATTGTCCAGACCATTTCCTAATGGAAATGATTGTCATGCACCAAACTCCAAAATAGACTATTACATGTCAAAATTACTCACTTCGACAATGTCTCATTATCATTGTCACAAGTGTCGCAAGTATTGCACTTTTGTCACAAGTGTCGTAAAATGTATATGTTCGCCTCACATGTGTCACATCATGGATGACATCATACGAACAATTAGGACATCCTGTTAGACTTGTTAGAAGAATAAAATACATCATTTGGTGACGTTTACAAGGCTTTTACTTGAGGAATTACCATCCTAAAAGTATTTTTGGATATCAACGCTCCTTTAACCATTTGCAACGAGCACTAGTTCTCCTTTCCCTCTTAGCAGGGAGCACTACAATGCTTTGTGGCCAACCTTGAGGGAGAATCGATCTATTGAGAAAATCTTGGGGAAAAATATCGCTTATCTCTAAGGATAGCCAAGAAATATCTGAGTCAGTTTGGCTCGAATCCAAGTCCAAGGATGGATCTAAGGGGAGTTCCACAACTAATGTAGCCATATCCTCAACTTATCCCAAGAATATCTAAGGTGGTTAATCCTCTCAAATCCTATATAAGGAGGCATTCTCATGGTGAAAGGGGGAGAATAATCAGTGAAAAATATTGGCATTTTGATCATGGATCGTTCGAGCAAGGGGTTGGACAAAGAGAACTTGGTGAAGTTGTTGCATATGCATTTACATTTTGTAATAATGTTGTTTTTTTCTCATTAATACATGTGCTTGGCTTGTTTTCTTCAAGTTTGTGTACAATTTCATGAATTTGTCTCTTTGGATAAATCTAGTTTTAAACTAATCATAATAGAATAGGAAGTATGTTTTGTCTTCATTGTCTATTGGATTGCAGGACTCATTGAAGGACTTGAATATCGTTCTCAACTTGGACTGAGCGAGGAAAAACTTCATAAAAAGGTACTCATACTTTCTTCCTCTTTTATATTGACTAGTTTAGCTATGTTTAAAGGAATGTCAGTTTTCAAAGTTATCACCTTTATGTCTTGGTCATAGGGGTCTAAGATCCAAGAGGACATTCACCTATCCACAGGGGAATTTTCCTACAACAGAAATTGGCGACTCCACAAGGGAACAAAGCTTGTGATTTTGGTTTCTTTCCTTGGTCTTGTTTTAGTATTTTACCCATGTCAGTCCATACTCATTTAATAAACCATATTACATCTATATTTCATTTTCGTGTTGTTTATGGGGGATACATAAAGGCCCTCCTTCGACGAGTCTTATCTTGTCGACTTCAACACATCATCCATGAATTAGACTTGGAAACCAATTAGTACCTTGGGACCATCATGCCTCAATGGCAAGTCTCCTCACTTCTGACAATGGGTTTACATCATTTCCCTCTGATTGAATGATTCCACGAATGTTCGACTTCAACTCATCTATTCATATTCATTCGATTGTACTAGGGTACCTTGGGAGTCATTGACATCACTGGTGATTTTCCTTGCACTTGTTAACGGTTTACCTCATTGACCGGTAATCAAGTGGTTTCTACCATGTTCTACATTAAAACATCTATTCACATGGTTAGATTTGTTCCACATCAAGATCGGTAAGTAGACCCTGGATTGAGTGTTCACTCTAATATCTACTTTACCTAGGCTATGAAAGGAGATCATTTGAGAACATTGATATATATATATATATATATATATATATTGTTGCATAGATTCACTTTGTATTGGTCCGTGGTGATGTTTTATCATCTCGTACATCCATTGTGTAATTATCGTGGCTATGATCAGTTCATGTCATGGAAGTATAGATCCACATTGTATCTTTGGTGGCTATACCCTTAAGTCAGTATAATTATGGATCTAAAGTGTATTTGGTGGCGTCCATACCTTAAAAATTCCTTTATCACTCAAGTATAAGTATGCCTGCCTTAGATTTGAAACGTGTCATACTATTTGTTTCATGGTTGTTTACAACTTCTACCTGGTTCTCCGACTCCATACCCTTGCTTCGAAAAGTCTACAAAGTACTTCAGTCATCGATTTTCTTCATCTGACCTCGCACTTTGGGGGGTAATCTGTTACACGTCAAAATTACTCACTTTGACAATGTCTCATTATCATTGTCGCAAGTGTCTCAAGTGTCGTGAAAGTTATATGTTCACCTCACATGTGTCGCATCGCGAAAAACATCATAAGAACACTTGGGACATCCTCGTAGACTTGTTAGAAGAAGAAAATATATCATTTGGTGAATTTTAAAATATTTTTCCTTGAGGAATTACCATCCTAAAAGTATTTTTGGAGATCAACACTCCCCTTCCCACTTGCAAGGAGTGCTAGCACTCCTTTCCCTCTTAGCAGGGAGTTTTGCAACACTCTATGGCCAACCTTGAGGGAGTGTCAATCTGTTGAGAAAATATTTGGGACAAATTCCCCTTATCTCTAAGGACAGCTGAGAAATATCCAAATCAGTTTGGCTCAAATACAAGTCCAAGGATGGATCTAAAGGGAGTTCCAAAACTAATGGAGCCATATCCTCAACTTATCCCAAGAATATCTAAGGTGGTTAAGCCTCTCAAATCCTATATAAGGAGGCATTCTCGTGGTGAAAGGTGGAGAATAATCAGTGAAGCGTATTGTCATTTTGATCATGGATCATTCGATCAAGGGGTTGGACAAAGAGAACTTGGTGAGGTTGTTTCATATGCATCTATATTTTGTAAGCACCTTATTTTGTTCTCATTAATACATGTGCTTGGCATGTTTCCTTCAAGTTCGTGTACAATTGCATGAATTTGTTTCTTTGGATAAATCTAGTTTTAAACTAATCATAATAGAATAGGAAGTATGTTTTGTCTTCATTGTCTATTGGATTGCTGGACTCGTTGAATGACTTGAAGATCATGCTCAACCTGGACTGAGCGAGGACAAACTTCATAAAAAGGTACTCATACTTTCTTCATCTTTTCTATTGACTAGTTTAGCTATGTTTACAATAATGTCAGTGTTCAAAGTTAGGACCTTTCTGTCTTGGTCATAGGGGTCTAAGATCCAAGAGGAAATTCACTTGTCCATTGGGGAACTTTCCTATAACACGGACCATTCTTCGAAACTACTCACAAGTATGAACTTTGAAAGAATGATTTCCTAGCAAGGCGGACCATTCTACTTGACCACTACTCAGAATGATTGCCAAGAAGAATGATTATATTATAACATTCCCCCACACTGGCCACAAGGGGAATCGTTGTCTATGGTACATCAACAATATATCGAACCATTTTCATTACAAAAATGATTGTCCGATATGGACCATTTTGCGAACTAGAAAATGCCTGTCCATTAGAAATCTCAAACCACTTTCCGAACTGGAAAGGAACTGCTCATCCTGGACCATTTTTCAAGTTGAAAAATGACTGTTCATAAATCAATAACATGTAAGTTCTCACTCCAAGCCTGAGATTAATCTCTTCCTTTTCAATAAGAAATTCGTTTCCACGAACCCCAGCTTGTTTCTTGAGTATGCAAAGTTTTCATCTTGAGAAGAGGCTTTACCAAAATATCTGCTATCTACCCAACTGTGGAGATATATTGGAGAACCACTTCTCTTTCCTAGACTTCATCATGGAGAATATAATGCTTGATCTCAATGTACTTTGGTCTATCATGGAACATTGTTTTTCTCTGAAGGGTTCATATAGTTCTGACCATTACAATATATCATGGTCAGATTCAAAACTTATGTTTCATGCTAGCTCATAACATCATGGAAAGGCTCAAACTGAAACGTATACAAGTATCACTTCTTCTATCATCATGAGATTTTTCCATGTATTATAAATCTATCATCCCATACTTCTGAGTAACTCTTCTGATATACCATATCTATCATAGAAATTGTTCAACACGCTTCTGTTGTATATGAGATACTCTTCATCAAGTTGTTTGAATCCATACAAGGTCTTCTTATATCTACATACATAAGTCTCTTTTTGGTATAAGCTTCTTTCTCACTTTCTTTATTGGGAAGAGAAATCTTTTACATGTTAATTCCAATCCATGGATATTGCAAGAGGTATATCTAGTTTACCGAAAAAAGATATTGTCATAGTCTTCTCCCTCTTTCTAGAAGAACCTTTGAATCCTGAAATGCTTCCATTCATAAGTCATTTTCACATTTTATTACATACACTGTTCTTTATCATAACTTCCATTTCTTCTGCTCGATTGCTTCTTAGTGGGTTCAAACCAAGCTGTGATTCTTTGTATAATAATTGGTTATTCTTCTTTTATTTCTTTCTTTGTTGGAATCTTCATGTTTGTCCTCATATCTCTCTTTAGCTCTTGGGTCGATGGGGTTTTCTATATGCCCCGAAGATTCCAACTTCTTCCTTTCATCATAGGATCATGGATGTAGATGTGCAACCAAGGATACTTTAAGGATTCCTTTCGAACAAGACTTCTTCTAGAGTCAAACGGAACATGTGATTTTTATCATGGATGCTAATTTCAATGGGTACATGGATAGATACTTCATAATCCTCAATGGATCATATTTAGGATTAACTCCCTCTTAATCCTTGCTTCATGTATGAATGCATGCTCTTATCTTGGAATTTTTAATCATCTCCCTCCATCTAAGATAGTCCACACTTCGTTCTCCATGCTTATTTCCTTTTGCAAAGTGTCACAAGTATTTTTCTAATTTCCTCTTGATTGCTGACTTATTTCTATTTTGACTTATTTCGAGTCTCTTCAAGTTTGATTCTGATTTCGTCTTATCTCGCAATTGTTACTTATGTAATAGATTCCATGGGAATTATTACCAAGGATTGTCAATGTAATTCATCTTTTCATGTGTATTTCTTGACTTGTGTTCATCATGATAGCAATCCTTATCTTGTTATTCTTCCATAGGTATTGTTTCACTTGAACATCTTATCTTATAAGAAATCTATATGCAATATATGTACAAAAACTATGCAAACATGGTATGTACAAGAACTTTGAAGATTGTTGTTAGCTTGACTTGGAAGAAAATGTTTGTTTTATCCTACTTGGCCTTATTTGAGGGTTCCCTTTCTTCGACAACTGATGCTTTGTTTCTTTCCTTCCTTAAGCCAAACTTCCTCTTATTCATGAAATTATTGAATTTTGTTGTGAAGGCTTGATCATTGTATTTTTTTTGGGATTTCTCTTTTGTGATAATCCTCAATTCTTCTTGTGCCCAACAAGTCCAAACTTCTTCAAATATGAGATACTCATTTCTTGTGTTCATGCTTGCGGAAAATGCATCCCATGTCTTGGGAAGGCTGTTGAGTACTATATTTACTGGTTCCTTGAAATTATTTCTTCAATAGCTTGTAGTTGATATTTTAACTGAGATATTATCACAAAGTATGATGTTATTATTTCATCATCATTCATTTTCATGTCACGAAGATCATTCTTTAGATTCATTACTTGTCCAATGTTTATGATTGAGAAGAGATTAGTTAGGGAGTCGAACATATTCTTAGATGAGTCAAGATGAGAGATGTAGGGTGTCAAGTGGTATTTTACAAAGTCCACTATGATACTCATGGCATTGATGTCATTGTCCTTGAACTTCTCCATAACTGCAACATTCTGAGGTTCCTTCTCTTTTCCTTCTTCAAATTGTGGTTCCATGATATTTCCTTTCATGATATCCAACATTTTATTCTTGGCAGGGATGAGGTCAATCCTTGCCTTCCATTCTCTGAAGTTAGAAGCCCCTTCTAACTTTTTTTCTGACTTCATAGAGTAAGTCATGACTGCTATGACTTGTTCAACCTTTGACTTTGACTTGGTCAACCTTTGACTTTGACCAAAAATTCAAACTTGACGTCTTAGCTTGTTGAGAATAACAAGATGTGTGCTAGGTTAGAGAACACTAGTCTATCCAAAAAAATGTCAATATCTTCACTTAAGGTTCCTCAACACGAGGGTTAGGGTTTCATTGTTGTAGCAAAAACTTTGACCGCAACTACAACTGTAACTAAGAAAATCCTCTTATTCTACATTCCAGTGGTTTGACTTCCCAAATAAAGTGTGGGCCCATAACCTGTTAGAAATAATAGGTGTGTTCGTTTAACCATAGACAATAAAGCAATATTGTCACCCAACCATAGGTCGAAGACACCCCCAAGCAGCTTAACTTTGACAGAGAGAATAATTCTAGAAGAAAACCCTAGATCCAAAAGCCAATCTAGGTAGCGTACCACTCTCCAAAGCTATCGTACCAAGAAAAAATTCCAATCCATAACCAAGAGAAATTCCAAGCCTAAAACCGAAAATACTAGTTGCAGTAGCTACAACTGCAACTACTCTCCAAGCTTGCACACTTACTGAATTTCTATAGTTGAAAGCTATGTGTGTGCAAATGAGCTGTAGCATCCTATATTTATACTTCTCTTTCTTAGTTGTCTAGGTAAACTTCTCTTTCTGGAAGCTAAAGACTCAATATTAATTATTTTCTTTAGCTGACTTGTCTTCTAGGGTTATGTCCAAAGATTTAGGGTTTCTTCTTGCTTTTCAGAATATTCTATTCTTGTCAGGGTTACACTTGGAGGTTACTACCTCCCACATATACCATAATATCAACAATAGTTTGTTTGGGCATGTAAATATATTGTAACAAATAACTTGAATGACAGAAAAAGTAACAATGAGGCAAGTATAATAATTTGTATTCACCCGTGGAAACGACAGGATATGAACCGAATTAGCAAAAACGTTCTACAATGGGTGAAGAAAAAGGACTATGAAGAAGAGATGGGATACCTAATAGGGTTGTCAAGCATTTAAATTTCTTGAGCTGGGCATTAGGAACACATAAACAATTTCACCTCAATTTCATGATATAAACCTACCATTCCATAAACTAACAAACAATGTTAGAGTTGTACTAATATACTAACACGAGTAAGAAGAATAGGAAACATTTTATGAGGCTTTATCAATTGTACAAGTACCTTCTTAGGAAACCATGCAAAGATTAAAACCACAATAAATGCACCTTGGAAAAATCAAAAATTAAAAGGTGCTAAAAATATAAATATGTATGCATAATCTAGACTAACATGAAAATGAAAAAAAAAAAAAAAACCTATCAAACTACACATAAAAGGAAAAAGAGAAAGCATCTCGAAAATTTATAAATAAAAATGAAAATGCATTTGAAAAACAACACAAACACACACACACACATTCTTATGTTTTACTATTATTTTGGTGTGTGTTGGTCCTACATATATGCTTGTTGCAGGAGCATCGTAAGTGAGCCAACAAAGTAAGCGCAAAGGTGAAGGACAGCTGGAATTGCACCAACACATATTTTGAGACATTTTGAATTTGAATGAAGGAACATTAATGTAATAGTTAGGAAAACATATTTTCATTTATGTTTTTGGAGATTGTGAACAGATCTTGAGTGTTGCTCTCATCTGTCGAATAAGGAGGCATTTAATTGTAATAATTTAAGGTAGTTGTAGATTTAATTACGATTAGATAGCTAGAGCTGTAAGAGCAAAAACTCTAGAAAGCTCCCTCGCATGTATTGCATGAAAATCAGAAAATTCTCATTGTAAGTAGTAGAGATGTAGAGAGAAAGAACACAGAGAAGAAAATAGATTGTAACATGGTATAAGGAGATAGTGGTTTCTATTGAACCATGTACAGGAGAACTGGAATTAATATAAGAATTCTTTGATTCCATTTCATGGTGTTGAGGTGGTTGTTGTTTACATATATCTTAATGGTATGTTTACAATTTTGCTTATGTTCTTTGTTATGCATTTATTTCAATGCTATGTGTGTGTATGATCTTGATTTCATGTTG
Organism: Picea engelmannii; assembly: GCA_009831015.1. NCBI lineage: Eukaryota > Viridiplantae > Streptophyta > Pinopsida > Pinales > Pinaceae > Picea > Picea engelmannii. The sequence goes on from ML778546.1 coordinate 374,975, forward strand.
AATGTATGAAGTCTGTGAGAGGAGGAGTATGGTTTTCAATTGTTTCTCATCCTAAGGATTCCTGCAATGAATGTAGTGAAGGTCTACATAGAGTGTGTTGACATAGTTCTGAGTTTTATCTCAGAAAATCGCAGGAGGGACACCATTGTTCTCATACTCGCTAGAGTGCAGGTATAGCATAGAGCCGTGAAAGGTGTGCACCGGTGATTTGAAGTCTTATAATTTTCCAACCAAGGAGAAAGGTTGAATAACTGTTGTTGCAAAGGAGTGCACAGAGTTGAAGAGCGAAATAATCAGAGGTTATTGTGAATGTCGCAAGGTGTGTGTGCATGGATTCCTTCAAATTCCAGAAGTTAGAGTGACATTCCAAATTCGGAGGGATTAGAACCTTTGAAGTGTTCAAAGGAAGAACTAGGTTCGGAGTCACCTTGCAAAAGTTAAGTTCAGGGGAAGAAGATGCCAAGGTATTTGGATAGAAGCCTTCGAGAAGTATGAAAGAATGATCGAAATTCTCAGAGGGAGAATTGTCGAAGTTCCATGAGCTGTCGGATCTTGCAGACCAATGGGAATATTAAGGTTGAGTGTCTTTCAACACTTGTAATCTCAATAGGGATAGTGGTCATTGGATCCGGATCAACAAGGGTCATTGATCGCATGTTCGAATTCGCCATTTTGGAAGTTAGGCGTGGAGGATGTTGTGACTCGGAGACAAAAGTTGTGAATTCCTGATTCACGAAGTCCCAATAGAATCAGGACCGTTAGATCACGGGAAGATCAGAGTGTTGATCGTGATGAGCAGTCATCGCGATTTTGGCTATCGTTGAAGGGTGTTGTTGCATTGCAAATCATCGATAAGAGAAATCATGAATTGCCAAAATATTTTTCCTAGGTCGCAATCAGGGGTCACGTCAAGGAAGTCAAGGGATGAGTCAAAGGACCCGTTAGCCTTTAGGGGTTTCAGGGATTGACAATTCAGAGCGACTCACATCAGTGATAGCGAAGTTACAAAAACTGAAATACTTTTTGAGTGAAGATAGTGGTCATGTCGGATGGTCACATAGACGAGAGTTGGCGCTTAGTGCTTGCTCACACAGGCATAGCTCCAAAGAAGGACCCGTGGATAGAAACTTGTGTGTTGAGGATTCCTCCAAGGAATCAAAGAGTTAATCTGACTCAAAGGGGATATTAAGAATGATCCTATACTGGGAGGTCGTGAAAAACCTGTTGAGGTAGGGGTGTCTGCATCAGGTGGTATCAGAGCCTACAATATTTGTTTTCTGTAAGAAAAAGAGACAGAAGGAAAGTTGTGATTTGAATTCTACAGGGAATAGATTGAAACAATGTCGCCCGGAAGACGTCATGATAGACCAATTCCCGATCCAACTGTGGAAAGGGAAATGAGAGAACTTCGTGCTCGATTAGATTCTATGGAGACATCACAGAGATGGATAGTTGATGTTGGAGATGTCAGTGAAGCCAAAAGTGAAAATGAGGCTGGAGCTGAAGAAGAACATCTATTCATAGTTGTTGCAAGAATAGGTGCCAGGGAAACAATGGATATTCCAATGTATGATGGCAACTTAGACATTGAGGAGTTGCTAGATTGGTTTATATCTCTAAACAAATACTTCAACTATGAGGATGTCGAGGAAGATAAGAAAGTTAAACATGTTGTCACTAGACTTAAAGGGCATGCAACACTGTGGTGGGATGAACTGCAGGTTGATAGGCATTGCAAAGGCAAGCAAAGAATAAAAAACTGGGATAGAATGGTTGCAAAGATGAAATCCAAGTTTGTACCTAGGGATCACCAGATTAATCTATTTCGAAGAATGCAGAATTTGAGTCAGAAAGGGATTACAGTGAAGGAGTACACTAAGTAGTTTTATAGGTTAAACATTAGAGAAGGTCATCGAGAAATTGATGATGAAAAGGTCACTAGATACCTGAATGGATTGAGATACAAGCTTCAGGATGAAATAAGCATGCTGACCATCAGGAATGTGGAAGATGCTTATCAAATGGCTTTCAAGGCTAAGGAGAAATTGGCTTGAAAGAAAGGTCAGAGAGGCAGAGGTAGAATTCAGAGTAGAGGCAAAGAAATTTCCCAAGAAAGAGTGTAGAAACCCAAGGATGAAGAAAAGAAACTTCATACACACCCAGAAAGAGGAGGAAGTTCACAAGGGAGACAATATGCCGACAAGAACACTTTTCCGCGAGCTAGAGGAAGAGGAAGAGGTAGAGGTGGTGAGATCAAACGTTTTGTCTATAGAAAGATCGGACATAAGTCTTATGAATGTCTTGACAGAAAAAGAGATGTAGGAGGCGAAGCTCACATTTAAAAGGAACAAAAGCGAAATGTTGAGGCAGAAGATGCAGAAGGTGGAAGATCTTTAATGATGCAGAAAATTCTCTTAAAGCCAGAGAAGGAGATAGAGAATCCAGTCCAAAGAAATAGTTTGTTTAGAACTACTTACAAGACCAAGGATAGGGTATGCAAGGTAATAGTGGACAGTGGAAGTACATATAATTTAGTCTCGACAGAAATGGTGGAAAATCTGGAATTGGAGACAGTTTCACACTCGAGCCCATACAGATTTTTGTGGTTGAAAAATGGACATCAGGTAACCGTCACTAAACAATGTTTAGTTGAATTTAAGATAGGGGGTTATAGAGATGAAATTTTATGTGATATTATTTCCATGGATGTCTGTCATATTTTTTTGGGTAGACCATGGAAATATGACAAAAATGTTGTTCATGATGGGAGAAGGAACACATACACCTTGGAGAAGAATGGTAGGACACATATCTTGCTACCAATTAAAGATGAGGTAAAAGAAGAAGCAAGAAATACTATACTTCTCATGAGTGGGAAGGAACTTCTTGAGGAAGTCAATAAAGAAGAAGACATGCAGTTTGTTGTAGTAAGAAAACCTAGAGTCATTTTGACGAGTACGAAGATAGACGATCTACCGGAGGAAATTCAGGAACTGTTGGAGGATTTCACTGATATTGTGGTGGAAAATTTACCTTGTTCATTGCTTCCCATCAAGAGAATAATTAATCACACTGACCTTATACCAGAAGCAAGTTTTCCAAAGAAATCAGTGTACATGTTGACGTCGTAGGAGAATGAAGAGGTCAAGAAGCAAGTCCAGGATTTGATGGACAAAGGATTGGTTAGATAAATCTTGATTCCATGCGTTGTACCTACAGTTTTAAGTCCAAATAAATATGGTGGTTGGAGAATGTGTACAGACTCGAGAGATATAAAAAAAATCACCATCAGGTATAGATTTCCTTTACTCAGGATGGATGACTTGATGGATTGCTTAAGTGGAGAATTTTTTTTTTCAAAGATTGACTTGAAAAGCGGATATCATCAGATTCGAATGAGAGAAGGTGATGAATGGAAGAAACATTCAAGATGAATGAAGGATTGTATGAATGTGTTTTCATGTCATTTGGTTTGACGAATGCGCCAAGTACTTTTATGGGGTTGATGAATGAAGTATTGAAAGATTTCATTGGTAAGTTTGTGATTTTGTATTTTGATGATATAATAATCTTCAGTAAGACTGAAGGAGAACATATCAAGCAATTAGCTGCAGTAATGAAGAGATTACAACAAGAGAAACTGTTGATAAATCTGAAAAATTCATCTTTCATGAAGATGAAGCTCATTTACTTAGGTTTTGTGATCTATGCAAATGAGTTGAAGATGGATCCATAGAAAGTAAAAGCAATTAGAGATTGGCCATCGCCAAAGAATATCTTTGAAGTTCGAAGCTTCCATGGATTGGCTAGTTTTTACAAAAATTTCATCATAAATTTCAGTGGGATATGTGCACCAATGATGGACACAGTGAAGAAAAGACACAAATATTTTCATTGGACAGAGGAAGCAAAGAAGAGTTTCAAGTTGTTGAAAGAGAAAATAACTGGACAACTAGTTTTGGTTCTACAAGATTTAAGTAAAACATTTCAAGTCATATGTGACGCAAGTGGATTTTCTATTGGAGTAGTCTTGAGTAAAGACAATAGGTCGATTGCATACTTCAGTGAGAAGATGAATGGTGCAAAGATGAAATAATTCACATATGATAAATAATTTTATGCAATCATACATGCGTTGAAGAAATGGAGACACTACTTGGTTCCGAAAGAGTTTGTCTTGTATAGTGATAACCATGCTTTACAATTTGTAACTCGACAGGAAAAATTGAACCAGAAGCATGCAAAATGGGTTGAATATATGCAAAACTTTACTTTTGTTATAAAGCGAATTTCTGGAACTGCTAACAAAGTTGTTGATGCTTTGATTAGGAAATGTTTGATTCTGCAGGAGGTCAGAGTAAAGAACTTAGTGTTGTGGGGTATTCTACCCTACGGACTAACAAGCTAGGGCTTTAAACTTGTACACAGATCATGACCCTTAAGACATAAATTTTAACCTTCTACCCGAAATCTCAACCCCTTTTCTCATGCACACATGGGAAGAATCAACTAACCTTTTTATCGGCGGTTGAAGTAGATCCTCCGTTGAGACTTTATCCCCTTACTGTTGTTGCTCCTTCCACAAAGCTTTCCTGCAATCAAGACAAAACTACACATGCATGCTATTGATCTACTAGGGGGTTAGAAATTAAACACAACTCAAATAACATAGATAAGACTCATGTATTCGGGACGGGAAAAGTATCTTTTTCATTAATCTCAATATGAACCAACTTACAATGATTTCTGAGATCGGCCACCGTTCCTCGATCCTGATCCTAGGCTCCTCCTCTTCTTTGTCCTCCAACTGCTTTGCTTGAACTTCTCCTAAAGCTTGAGGAAAGG
>ML778546.1:391631-409297 GCA_009831015.1 Picea engelmannii
ACTTCTTTCCAAGCTACTGATGCAACAACATAATCCTCAATCCAAGAAGAAAATGAAACAAGAAATTGTTTTTTATTTCGTTGTAAAATCACACAACAAGGGAAAATGATGACAAGAACAAAACCAAGAGAATAACAAGAAAAATCTGGCTTAAAGCACAGATCGCAAACAGAATCAAAGCACAACAATGCGAGAAAATCAATCAAGACAACTCCAATTCTAACACTTGCCTAAAAACCATAAAACAAATATTTTTTCTCTTTTGTCTTTTCTATCAAAAAATATAATAACAAACACAAGCTAAGGGGGAAATGCCCTAACCTGCTGACTGTGCAGCCCCAGACTCTAGACCCCTGAGAGAAGCTCTTCTCACCACAGGAGGGGATGACTGCCCCACCCAAGCTGAAACGCTGTAATCAGGCCCGCGACTGTCACCAATACATCACGCGTGAAAACGCATTCTGAGATTCTACAGCGCGCGGGTACCCACGGTCTAGCCTTAAACAGGCCGCGGGCTTGTGTAAAAACTGAGATAAAATCACTCACAGACAGTCTAGTCTTGAAAAAGGCTTCTGGTATTGACAACCAGAGTCTCTAAAAGGCTTAGATGCTATCACTTTAACAGAAAAGGAAGATTGGCAAAAAGAAAAACCAATGTAAAGAAAAAAAACACAACAAGACAGACTRAAACACAAGACAATGAACCAATCAAGACCCAGACAGGATCCAGAAAGCCCCCTGAGGAGATAAAYTTCTGACAGGGAAGAGGAGACTGCCTCTCGAGCTTCTTGAAAACTACACGCTACTGAAACTACTGCAGCAYGTGGGCAAACGTGTGTTGTAGAAAGTTAGGGCGCGGGCACACGCGTGCAAGCCTTCTACAGGCCGCATGTACCTCTGTGTGTCCCGAGAATGAATGTCAAGCATCCGTCAAGGAAAACTGGTATTGACAACCAGGTTCCCTGCTAGCATTGACCTAACAGAAAACAAAAATAAACAAAGAAACAGAGACTGAACTTCTTTGAACTACCCAAAAGATCTTTAACCAAATCCGGAAACCCTAAGAGTAAGACTATCCCCAGCGAAGTCGCCAATTCTGTTGTGGGGTATTCTACCCTACGGACTAACAAGCTAGGGATTTAAACTTGTACACAGATCATGACCCTTAAGACATAACTTTTAACCTTCTACCCGAAATCTCAACCCCTTTTCTCATGCACACATGGGAAGAATCAACTAACCTTTTTATCGACGGTTGAAGTAGATCCTCTGTTGAGCCTTTATCCCCTTGCTGCTGCTGCTCCTTCCACAAAGCTTTCCTGCAATCAAGAAAAAACTACACATGCATGCTATTGATCTACTAGGGGGTTAGAAATTAAACACAACTCAAATAACGTAGATAAGACTCATGTATTCGGGACGGGAAAAGTATCTTTTTCATTAATCTCAATATGAACCAACTTACAATGATTTTTGAGATCGACCACCGTTCCTCGATCCTGATCCTGGGCTCCTCCTCTTCTTTGTCCTCCAACTGCTTTTCTTGAACTTCTCCTAAATCTTGAGGAAAGGCTAAAGGGTTGGGACAATAATGGACTTGGCAATTTTGGCAGAGTTTCTTCGCTATGATTTTTCCTCCTTTAAATAGTACCCCTACCCCTCCTTTTATAGGCTAGAAGGAGCTAGGGTTTTAGGCGAACTCTTGGCCATGCATGGCTGGGAGTTCCAGTTAACTGACAAAAAGCTCTTCGTCTCGGCAGAAACTTTCCTGATTTTCTTCTTTGTTAGGTAAACACGGGTTGTAGTGGGTTAGCCCGCGGTCACCCGCGTGCAGTAGAAGGCCAGCAAGTGGTCCACCGCGCCCAGTGAAAGGTTAGGGCGCGGGTTTCTTGGTTTAAGTGGTTTTTCAAGGTTTTATTCAACATGGATTTGGCTAGGAAGAGGCATGAGTTGGCCTGATGCCAGGTAAACCTGTGTGGTGCATTTTAGGGTTATAACACTTAGGTTTTGATAACCTTAAGGAAATGGATAGAGATGATCCATATTTTAAAGAAGCTTATGAATCCTGTGAGAATCCAGTTCTCAAATATAGAAGCCAATGGAATGAATATATGATTTAGGATGGACTGTTGTTTAGAGGAAATCAATTGTGTATTCCAAAGAGTTCTATGAGAGAGAATCTTCTAAAGGAAAAGCATAGTGGAGGATTGGCTGGACATTTCGGCCATGATAAAACATTTATGCATTTGAGTAGCTTGTATTATTGGCTAGGAATGAGGACAAATGTTAAGAATTTTTTCAACAAATGCAGAATTTTCCAACATGCAAAGGGGAAGAGACAAAATACAGGGTTGTATCAACCATTGTCGATACCAGAAAGGCCATGGGATGCGGTAAGCATGGATTTTGTGTTAGGACTGTCGAGGACACACAGGGGTTGTGATTCCATATTTGTGGTAGTCGATATATTTTCTAAAATGGCACATTTCATACCATGTCATAAAACCAATGATGCAACTCACATTGCAATACTTTTTTCAAAGAAGTTGTTAGACTTCATGGCTTACCCAGGAGTATTGTTTCAGACAGGGATACCAAATTTGTTGGTCATTTATGGAGAACCCTATGGAAGAAGATGGGGGGGAAATTGTCTTTTATCTCATCATATCACCCTCAGATGGATGGATAGATCGAGGTAGTAAACCAGAGCCTGGGATATTTATTGAGTATTTTGGCAGATGAACATCATAGTAAGTGGGAGGATATTTTTCCACAAGAAGAATTTGTGTATAACGATTCACCCAACATGAGCACAGGACAGAGCGCATTCCAGATCATGTATGGAATGTAGCCAAGAGGAGTATCTGAGTTGAGGGACTTAGAGAAAAACGAATTTAGAAGTGTTGTAGCAGAGGATTTTGCAGCAGAGAGGCAAGAGATCCACAGTGAGATCAAAGAGTGGTTAAAGAATTCTAACCAGGAATACAATCATAGAGCAGATCAACATAGGAGAGAGATTCAGTTTGAAGTAGGTGATTTGGTTCTAGCGCATCTCAGAAAATAAATGTTCCCAAGGGGAACATACAATAATCTAAACATGAATAAAATTGGACCATGTAAGATTTTGCGAAAGTTTGAGTCCAATGCTTATGAAATAGAATTGCCATATGGGGTAGGGATATCACCCATATTCAACATAGCAGATTTATACCCTTACAGATTTGATGAAGTAGGAATAGAGGAGAACCAACAAGAAGTTCAGTGGGTCAAACAGATGTCTGTAGCTGAAAATCCATAGATGGAAAAGATAATTGACCAGAGAATTGGAAAGAAGACTTGGAGGAAGACATACTTTGAATATTTGGTCAAATGGAAAGGACACTCGATTGAAGATGCCAGTTGGGAAGGCGAAGTAGATATCCAAAGACATGGATAGATGGTGCAGGAGCTCATGAACAAGAGTTCATGAATTTTTTCATCCAAGGGAGTATGATGCAGGAGCATCGTAAGTCAACCAACAAAGTAAGCGCAAAGGTGAAGGACAGTTGGAATTGCACCAGCACATCTTTTGAGACATTTCGAATTTGAATGAAGGAAAATTAATGTAATAGATATGAGAACGTATTTGCATTTATTTTTTTGGATATGTAAACAGATCTTGAGCGTTTCTCTCAGCTGTCGGATAAGGAGGCATTTAATTGTAATAATGTAAAGTAGTTGTAGATTTAATTCTAATTAGATAGCTAGATATGTAAGAGGGAAAACTCTAGAAAGCTCCCTCGCATGTATTGTATGAAAATCAAAACATTCTGATTGTAAGTTGTAGAGTTGTAGAGAGAAAGAACACAGAGAAGAACAAAGATTGTAAGATGGTATAAGGAGATAGCGGTTTCTATTGAACCATGTACAAGAGCACTGGAATTAATATAAGAATTCTTTGATTCCATTTCATGGTGTTGTGGTGGTTGTTATTTAAATATATTTTAGTGGTATGTTTATAGTTTTTCTTATGTTATTTGTTATGCATTTATTTCAATTTTATGTGTGTGTATGCTCTTGATTTCATGTTCAATGTATGAATTCCGTGAGAGGAGAAGTATGAGTTTCAATTGTTTTGCGTCCCGAGGATTCCTGCAAGGAGTGCAGTGAAGGTCCGCATAGAGTGCATTGACAGAGTTCTGAGTTTTATCTCAGAAAAGATCAGGAGGGACATCGTTGTTCTCATACCCATTGGAGTGCAGGTATAGAACAGAGCCATGCAAGGTGTGCACCAATGAGTTGAATTCTTAGAATTTTCCAACCAAGGAGAAAGATTGAAGAATTGTTGTTGCAAAGGAGTGCACAGAGTTGAACAGTGAAATAATCAGAGGTTATTGTGAATGCTACAAGGTGTGTCTGCAGGGAGTCCTTAGAATTCTAGAAGTTACAGTGAGAGTCCAAATTTGGAGGTATTAGAACCTTTGAAGTGTTCAAAGGAAGAACGAGTTCCAGAGTCACCTCATAGAAGTTAAGTTTAGGGGAAGAATATGCCAAGGTAATTGGATAGAAGCCTTTGAGAAGTCTGAATGAACGGTCGAAATTCTCAGAGAGAGAAACGTCGAAGTTCCATGAGCCATCGAATATTGCAGACCAGTGGTAAGGTTAAGGCTGAGTGTATTTCAACACTTGTAAGCTTAGGAGGGATAGTGGCCATTGGATCCATATCAACAAGGGTCGTTGATCGCGCATTCGAATTCTCCATTTTGGAAGTCGGGGCATGGAGGATGTTGTGACTTGGAGTTGAAAGTTATGAATTCTCGATTCATGAAGTCCCGATAGAATCAGGACCATCAGATCACCGGTAGATTAGAGTGTTTATTGTGATGAGGAGCCATCATGATTTCGGCTATTGGCACAGGGTGGTGTTGCATTGCAAATTGCCTATAAGAGAAATCCCAAATTGCTGAAAGATTTGGCCTAGGTCGCAGTTAGGGGTCACATCAAGGAATTCAAGGGATGAGTCAAAGGACCTGTATCCTTTCGGGGTTTCAAGGATTGACGAGTTAGGGGGACTCGCATCAGTGATAGCGAAGTCGCAAAAAATGAAATACTTTTCAGGTGAAGATAGTGGTCACTTCGGTTGGTCATGTGGATGAGAGTTGGCACTTAGTGCTTGCTCGCATAGGCATAGCTCCAAAGAAGGACCTATGGATAGACACTTGTGTGTTGAGGATTCCTGCAGGGAATCAAAGAGTCAATTAGACTCAAAGGGGATATTAAGAATGATCCTAGACTAGGAGGTCATGCAAAACTTGTTGAGGTAGGGGTGTCTGCGTCAATGCTACACACCACCCACACACATACACACACTTATATTTTAGCATTTTCTTGGTGTGTGTTGGTCCTACAACTATGTTAGTTCAACAAAGCAATAGGGATTTGGTACAAACCCATTTATTAGTGGATTCGACCAAATTGGCCACATGTCCCTGAATGGCTTGAGGAGGTGAGTTACAACTCGCGATAAAAGTCAAACTAGGAATCCGATGCATGAACCGTCAGTTGAAATGGATCCAAAGCATCGGGTTTTATCTAGTGGTGCCCCTACGCTATCATTCCATCGATCAAAAAACAATTTGTTGGAGTATCTATGACACTAGGGTTTTGGTCAATGAGGCATAGTGCAATTTCTAAAGAGGAGGTTGATTTTCAAGAACATTGTGTCCAGAGTTTTTGTCTAGTGTAGTCGCATGGGCCTTGACAAAACATACTTGTGGGATCTTATAGAACTCTTTTATGCTACTCAGTTTGGATTTTATTCCCTAGGACCAAATTGGCCACATGTCCTTGAACGACTTGAGGAGGCGAATTGCAACTCGTGATAAAACTCAAACTGGGACTCGGATGGATGAGTTGTTGGTTGCATTGGTTCCAGAGCACTGAGTTTCATCTAGTGGGGCCCCCCATTATCATTCCATTGACTAAAAGACTATTTTTTGGAGCATCTATGACACTATGGTTTTGGTCAATGACACATAGTGGAATTTTTTAAGAGGAGGTAGATTTTCAAGAAAAATCTGTCGGGTTTGTTTGCTAGTGTAGTCATGTGGGCCTTGTCGAAATAGACTTGTGGGAGCTTACAAAACTCCGTTATGCTGCTCAATTTGGATTTTATGGCCCCAGATCAAATTGGCCACATGTCCCTGAATGACTTGAGGATGTGAGTTGCAACTCATGATAAAAATCAAATCAGGACTCAGATGCATGAACCGTCAGTTGCATTGGATCTGGAGCATCCATTTTCAGCTAATGGGGCCCCTATGTTGTTATTTCGTCCACCATAAAATGAATTTTTGGAGTATCTCCATCACTAGGGTTTTTCTCAGTGCTTATTACATATGTTTGACAATTTAACAACTTGTTAGGCTAGACATGGCATGGAATGTGAAGGAACAACATGACAAGGAATGGAAAGTGCAGCAATGGAAAAGCATGGCATGACATGACATGTGAAGGAATGACATGACAAGGCATGGAAATGCATGGCAAGGCAAGGCATGGAAAGGCAAGCCATGGAAAGGAAAGTGAAGGAAAGGAAAGGAAAGGCATGGCAAGTGAAGGCATGGCATGGCATGACAAGGCTTGACATGGTATGGAATGGCATGGAAAGGCAAGGCATGGGAAGGCAAGTGAAGGCATGGCATGACAAGGCATGACAAGGCAAGTGAATGCAAGGCAAGGAAAGGCATGGCAAGGCAAGGTAAGCCAAGGAAAGTAAAGGAAATACAAGTTAAAAAAAGGCAAGTGAAGGCAAGGAAAGGAATGACAAGTCAAGGCATGGCATTGATATACTCTTGCTACTTTTATACTATAGTATTTTCACCTCTCAAGCATTTTGTTTCTTTTCTGAGGCTTCATGGTACTTCCCTAAGGTAAAACACATCACTAACTCACTTGTTCTACTAATATATCTCCCTCACGAGTGTGTTTTTCCCTCTAGTTCATTTTTCTACTTGTGTCAGGGTCCAACAAAGCCCCAATGGAAAAAATGTGTCATTGGTTTCTCTATTCCACTATTATAGATTCCAAACTAGTGAATTTTTTCCTCCCATTTGATATTTACTTTGTGGTGGATTTGGAAAATCCCTTAAGGGAAAAACACATCACTTGCTTATCTGGTTTTTTCCTCAACTACCCAATTAGGAAGACTAGTTTAGCTTTTAAGAGGTATTCATGCTTTATAAATTCGCATGTGACCCGAGATGTCTTGATTCAATACACATTATGTGGAATCTTCTTGGACAAACCACAACTATTGGGATGTTCAATCGACATTATAACTAATTTATAATTATTGGAGAAGTTATTCAATGCATCAAATCCTATGTTTAACCTCTAGAAGTCTCATTTCCTATGTAAAGAATGCATTTGCAAATGAATTTAAAGAGAATGTACAAAGAGGTGATGAGTAAATAAAATGAGATCTTATTGACAATGAATGAAATCTACACCTATGACTATTTTGATGGAAGAATGTGTAGTAGGAATTTCTCCCCGCGGACAGGTAGATCTCCTCTTGAGAGCTAGACTCTTAACTCTAAGACAGAAGGTGCTTAACATGGACACCGAATTCCTTTTAGATATAGATAAACTAATGTGTGAGGAGGAAGGAGAAAATAAGTACCTTTTTACCGCTGTTTGTCCCTGCACAGTCCAAGTTGAGCTCCAATCTTAAACTCCTCGATAAGCCATGTAGACAAACAAAGATACAACCAGCTTCCTAGTCTACTGAGATTAGCTTGAAAATAGATCTATCTATTAGAGACAAGTTCATGTGAGATCAAACACAGACTTGAAAGAAACAGGCCAAGCATATTATATTAATGAGAACAACAATGAAGAAAACTTACAACCATAGATGTGAGTGCAACAACTTCATCAAGTTCCCCTTGTCCAAACACTTGCTTAAATAGTCCACGCACAAAATGTTGATGTTCCAGATGACATCTTCCTCATGAGATCATAAGTTTGGTATCTCTCAATATTCATTCCCCCTTCCTCCATGGAAATCCCTCATTATATAGGATTTGGAGACTTAACCACCATGGAGAGGATCTCTCATCAGATCCACTAAGAAAGGCATCTCTAAGATATTTAGGGAGAAAATATCTCTTAAGGATTTTTGGGAGGAAATATCTCTCAAGGATTTTAAGGAGGAAGTATTTCAACCATCCATGAGATCCTCCACTTTCCCTAAAAAATAGGAAACCAAATGTGAGGTGGATTCTCACACTTAATTACTTTTTTTTTCATGAATATTAATAATAATTCATGTGCACTTGATTCTTACACTTAATCCATTTCTTTTCCATGAATACTAATAATAATTCATGTGTACTTAGTATTTTTGCCTTCATGTAATATATCCCTCCTCCATATTGACTAGGGATTGTGACATAGGTTATTCGATGGTGTGAAGGTGTATGCAACACTTATACGACACATTACGACACTTAGGGTGAGGTACCTAGGTGTGCAAATTTCATGTGTAATAGAATTCCCCCTAAAGTGTGAGGTTAGAAGAGAGACTGATGGCCAAAACACTTTACAAATCTTTAAAGAAAGGGTGTGGACTTGGAGAAATTGATAGAAGCTGCACACAAACATCCAACAAATATGATGACATGTTTCAAACCCAAGGCAGGCATACCTATTCTTGGGTGATAAAGGCTTGCAAGATATGGCCACCATTAAATACACTGTGGATCCATAATTATATTGATAAAAGGTATAGCCACAGAGGATACAGTGTCGATCTATACTCCTATGACCTTAATTGATTGTAGCCATGAAGAATACATAGTGGATCTATGAGATGACAAGACGTAGCCACAACCAATACAAAGTGGATCTATGTGACAGTATATGTGTCATTGTTCAAGAGAAACTCTGTCGCAACCTGGGCAAAGTACATATCAGAGTGATCACTCAACCAAGGGTCTTCTTACTGACCCTGATGTAGTACGAATCTAACCATGTGAATAGATGTCTTGATGTCAAACATGGCAGAAACCACTTGATTACCATTCAATGATGTAAACCGTTAACAAGCGTGAGGAAATCACCATTGATGTCAATGATTCCCAAGGTACTCTGGTACATTCCAACGAATGTGAATGGATGAGATGAATTTGAACATCTATGGAATAATCTGTTCAGAGGTCAATGATGGAAACCCACTGTCAAACGTGAGGAGGCCTGCAATTGAGGTATGTAGGTCCCAAAGTAATAATTGGTTTCTAAGTCTAATTCCTGGATAATGTGTTAAAGTCGAAAGGAATAGACTCGTCGAAGGAGGGCCTTGATGTATCCCCCATCAATGACACGAAATAGACATAGATATGTAATTGGTAGATCAAATGAACATGGACTGACATGGGTATTGAAACAAGATATTTGTGATGGTTGACTCTCCAGGCGGATACTTCCCTTGAACACTGAGGCACGATAGAAAAAACATGACATGGACCAAAACTTGATGATGCAGTGGATGCTATGACTTATGTCAGGTGGCCCAAAGGAGTAAAAGAAACTCAAAGGATTGGCTCAGTGCAGAGGTTCAGTGGATTAATATGTGCATAAAGACAAAGTGTTGTGTTCAAGGGAAACTCTAAGAGTTACTGGTAATGTTCTCAAAAACTGCTTGGCTTGCTTCCTTCAATTTTTTCCCCATCCAGATAGACGAGTACCTCTTTTTAATTTAACGAGCTCAAGAAGGGTAACGCATGCTCGATATAACTCACCTTCAGTAAGTTCCTCTTCCTTTGTTTAACCAACCGGAAGAAGTAAGGGCTCGGTCCCATATGGGCCCTTCAATGTATGATGGTTTAACAAGTCTAGAGAAGGTAAACTTGGTGGTTTTTCATATTTAGAGAATCTGAAAACAACTTAAAGGTGACTCCAATGTTGTCCTTTTTTGTAATTTTAGTCTCGCGAGGCCGAAAAAGAGATAAATTATCACTCAAAATATGCCCTTTCAAACCTTTTAACGAGTGTGAAAGGAAGAAAGGTCACTCGGCAATATTTTCATGTTTAGAGAGTCTGAAAAGAGCTTAAAGGAGACTACATGGGGTTCCTTTTTCGTGTATCCATACAGGTCCAAAAAAGAGATAAAAGTTTATCCGTATGCATTCTCATGTATTTACGAGCACGAGAAAGAACAAAGACTAAGCTCGGTATGCCCCCAGGTTGAAAGCTAGTGGCTTAACTCCAGAATGATCATCAGAGGCAAGAGACATGCCCTCCAAGCTTTAATTCATTCACCAACTTTGAGTTTGTCACCAATTTCTCTAGTAGATGAGAAAAAGGAGAAGGGTGGATGAAAAGAATGTTCAAGAGAGGTGACTATTTCATTTTTTAACAAGCTTGACACAAGAAAAGAACTATGCTCAGGGCACCAGGTTCGATCCCCAGATTGTTGTTTCATTTTTTAACGAGAATGCGACAGAGAAGAAAACTATTCTCAAAGCCTCTGTTTAATTTTTTAACGAGCTTGCTACAGAGAGGAAAAACTATGCTCGTGGCTTCTTCTCGATCATGGCTTCCAAGAGGATAATTCTCTGGAAGGAAACCATGTCAAGGGACAAACCTCGATCATGGCTTCCTAGATATATTCACTGGATGGAAGATAATCACTCTGGAAGGAACACATGTCGAGGGTCACGACAAGGGTAAGGAGATCAGGCTCCAATAACCCTATCGAAGAAATTACCATGTCAACTACCAGATCCAAATCATCAGAAGTCGAAGGCATGGGGGATGATAGAAAATTGACATCACGAGGGGAGATAGACTGTATATCTTCCTGTATTTCTTCACCAGGGGGAAGAAAAGAGGATCGATGATGGTTATCATCCTAAGGTATCTCGTCAATGCTCAACATTTCCATCATAGATTCATCTGAGGGGGAAATTGGGGAAATGTAATCGATTGCAGACGACAAGTAACTCAACCATGATTGCATCGAGGAACCATCAAGTGCCAATAGATGTTGGTCATCCGATGAGGGAGAAGCGGATTTGATAGAAACGTATGATGTTTCGGTTGGAATAAGTGGCATGGTGTCACCTAGTGCATCGAATTCCAATGGATGAGGTACAATCCAAGGGTCAGATGATTCCAAAGATTGATAAGCCATGGTCAAAATCATATCGACGGTGGCAATGTGATGTGTAGTCGGTGGAAGTGGTGTAGGGAAGGTACCCATGAGGCTAGACTATTTTAGTAAGCCAACACCAACACATTCATATGTGATCTTGTGGTCTCCCAAGAAAGGAATATTGTTGGTAGCAGGAACGTAAGCATCGGTCGTGCATAAATCCAACTAATTAACAATGACAATTTTTCCTTGATTAGGAAATTGTACACATCGAAAGATCGATGAGGCAACGACAGTCATAGCATAAAACCAACTTCTTCCAAGCAACAAGTTGTAATCGAGGGGAGAATCAACCACTTCGACATCAACAGTAACAATTTTTCCACCCAATTGGATGGGCAAGGACTATAAAATCCCATGGGGATGAAAACCTCGCCCATCAAAGGCACATAACATCATTGGGTATTTGTTGAGTGCAGGTGATTTTAAACCTTTCCATCATGCTAAAGACATGACATAAGTTGAGGCTCCCTCATCCAGAATAGTTTGGTGGATTTGTTGATTGTGAACAACAACATCAACTTGAAAAGCAAGTTGGTGGAAGAGTCGAGACGCATAATTTTCTAGGTTAAACATGATATGGTTGGATGAATCAGGATCAACAGTGCCAAGAGCATTCTACGTTGACTAGGGTAGTGTTGTAGAACTTCTAACATAGACATAGCACAAGGTGCTTGAACCAAATCTTCAACAATGTTGTAGTTATGGGCGGCACGTGAACTAGGATTAAAGGTAGCTTTGCGGATAGTTCTCTTAGGAGGGCATAATATAGATTCGAATGTGGGTTTCTCAATCTGAAGTGGTCCGAATGAAGGATTAACCGATGGAAGACTAATGGAGGACGATGATGGATCTGGTAAAGTACCAGTACCATTAGTGTTTTTTACTTTGTCAGGGTTACCTGGTGTGTCGTATGTCTTAGAGTGAGTGGTCAAATTAATCCCATTAAACATATAAATATGTGCACTCGACGAGGCCTCATCATTAGGATGGCTAGAACTGCCCCCAGGAGAGGGGGTTTGAACAACCATGGATTGTTTCTGTGGAAAAGGTTGAGTAAGCACAGCGGGTTGTGAATTTCCTTGGAAAATTTTGGCCACTTCATTGTGAAGTGGACAGTCTCAAGTGTAGTGATCGTCACCACAAATAATACATGGGAATTTTAGTTTCTGTTGTGTTTGCTTTTCGGTAGCAGGTGTTTGAGCCTGATTTTTTGGTTGTTCATTGTTATTTTTTTATTTATTCTTTGTCTTATTTTTACCTCCGGATTGTTGTGAAGGGGCAGATTGAACTGCATTCACCTCAGAGATCTGAGTTTGGGGGGATTTAGAGGAGAGTGTGAGTGATTTGGAAGTAGATTGAGTTTTGACAGAACTGATAACACCATATGTATGAGATGAGGATGACAATTTAGATGGGTCGATATTAGCCCGAGCAGCATTCGGAAGCAAATCATACAAAGTACTAGATTGGGAATAAACCAAATATAAGTACTGAGCTCGAGAAATTGCTTGTTCCTCTATGACCGCACCACCCATAGTGACATCGCGAGTGATCGGGGGTAAAAGTGATTTAGTAAACCATTCCACCAATAATATGTCAGGAATGATTACCTTGATCATCCTTTGTCGTCTCCTCCACTCATGAATATGGTCAGAGATATGCACGGAGTCAGTTTGATGAAGGGAGGTCAAGAATTCAGTACCCGTCTCGTAGTGAATAGGTAGTTGAAAGTGCATGAGGAAAGACATGGAAAGGGAATTGAAATTATGAAAAGAAGAACGTGGTAGTTCAATATACCACTTTGTTGTCGAGCCTGTAAGTGTTTGCTTGAAAAGACGCAAATGTACAGAATCATCCATGAGGGAGTTTGATGAACATCACAAATGGAAAGTCATCACATGGTTGTTTGGATCTTCACCAAATTTTCCATCAAATTTCGGAATATCAGAAGGAATTTTAGCTGGAATGACTGGCCAAACCGGTGAATGAAAAATAGGATCATTAGTTAACCGAGACAAGTCTAGGAGATCCAGAGTCGCAAGGAAAGGTAGTTGTTGGTTAATTTGTAGATGATACTGGTGTGACATAGGAATAACAATAGGACCATAAACTGGGTTAGGTGGATAGTTGTAACCAGTAGGTCCTCCTACATACGGTTGTTGTTGGCCAGGATAACAAGGATTCGATGATGGATGAGAAACATTTGCATAACCCGGTGGGTTCTAAGCATTATAGGCCAGGTGATTTTCTTGCCCATGAGGAGGATAAACATATTTCCCTTGAGAATGGTAAGGAGTAGATCCTGGAGGCGGATACACATTATACCCATGAGGAGGATAAGACTGTGGTCCCGGAGAACTCCAGGTGGTGTTTGGGATGCCACCCAGATAAGGTTGTCTGTAAGATGTTCTGGAAGGAACATGATTTGATACACCTCCTAGTGGATTATGAGATGAGTACCCCCTAATGTGGGTTTGAATAAAAGTTCCTCCTGAAGATACTCCCTAGGATTGTGAAGGGTTTCTAGCAAACGAAGGTTGGCCCCCTTCCAGTGGTGGATTTACGACTGGGGTATGACTAGAAAACGAAGGTTGTCATCCAGAAGGAGCATGAAAAGGGGGATGTCCCCTAGGAGGGGTAGGCCCACCATATAATTGTATTCCTCCAGGAGGGAAAGTTTCGTTAGATGGTGGTTTCCCTCCAGTCGATTGTGTTTGGCCAACAAGGGTCTACATTCTCGGGTGAAAAGATGTCCCAGCAGGATCGTGTGGAACATGTGGAGCTGTAGAGTAAAATCTTGTAGAAACTGGGGTAGGCATTGAAGTGCCTTGGATATGAATAGAGGTGATGAGTCCAACATTAGGATGGACTTGTGCTGGCATAACATTAGGGTTAATAACCTAATTGACTGGGTGATTGATGGTTTGACCGGATGGTCCTATTTCACTAGGAGGGTCATGAGAATGAAACAATTGTTGAAAGGATTCGAAATGTTCATAGAGATCGCGTCCCGATGAAGTCCTCCATATAGAATGAGAAGGTGTGGGATTAGTATCCACTGCAGTGCTAGGACGAACAGGAGTCCTATACTCATCACCAAAGATTGGTTCTGTGGATCCCATATATGTTTCGGTAAAAGTTCTCTCCGGTAATCGTGGGACCTCTTCGTTTATGATGTTTCAAAGGGAGTCTAAATGAAGAAAAAGTGGTTCGAGAGGGGTTACCGACATAGATGTAGTGGGATTTTCTACCGTAACCAAAGCGCCTTCTGAGTTATCTAACGTAGGAGAAATAACACTTCCAACATCAGATTGATTTTCTGCCTCTCTATGGTAGTTGTCTTTTGGAGGGTTAGGAGGTAAGGGTTGATAGCCTTCCGGAGGCAGCCCTTGCATCCTACGTGATCGGAGAAGACATTTATCATATATAGACTCAATTGTGGAGAATAACAGAACACACTAAAAATCTATGGCTAACTAACAAAAAGAAATAGCATGCGCTAATAAAATATAGGCATCAACCAAGCAAACAAAACTTCTCTCGCTGATCATACTAGTTGGTGATGAAATCCAACATCATGTGATCAAGTCAAGAAGAGTCTAGGATATGGTGGAATAGTTACAATGATGACCTGCTTAATAGACCTTCACCTTGGTGCAAGCTTCCATGCAGTATATGTGGATTTACCCTCCAAGGAGCCTGAGTGAGTTTGACCAATGTCTTTTCCAGGTACAGTGAGACTTCCGTTCATCGTCACCTTGTGTAAGTACCTAAAGATTATGGAAACTAAAGACACCAATTCGCAGTGAGTCAGTGGGCAGGTACAGTTGACAATTCGATCTGAAATGTATGGGCAGGATAACAAATCTGAAATCAACCTGAGAGGCTCCCACACATAATCATGGGTATACCTTCAAGTGAACCCCAATATACGATCCAACCACTACAAACAGTTGAACCACGGAGGGATAATCTCTGTAATTCACCACCGGTCGGCTACACTTTATGACCATTTTGGAAGGTATAAATCTGGGAGAGCTGAACAACTTGGGACTTGTGATATCCTAGAGTCCTGAAGTGTTGAATTCCTGAAGTGAATAAGGACCATTCATCTCTTTAATTCATAGCCATTGGATTAAGCTGGTGGAAGGATAACGTCTGGGGAGGTATTAACTGATGATAAGCATTCATTGTTACTTTATGAACATTTTGGTGGTTTCACTCCAGGGAAGTTGAATGAATCGAGAGTTGTGTTACCCCATAGTACCATAGTGTCGAATTCCTAAAATAAATATGGATCGTTTGTCTCAATATCAGGTTAAGTCATGATCATTAATTTCATTGAAGTCGCCATAGAACCCCGGATCATCCATGCCACAGGAGATTAAATATCAACCATCTGATCTACTAATGGAGATGATATAAGTACTTCATAGAAATTTTACTCCACAAAATTTGGAAGATCGAAAAGGGATAATGATTCAAGTGTATATTGGTGGCCACCCACCTATTCCATATTCCAACTGGCTCATCTGGACAATTTTCAGTTCAACACATTTTTTTGTAATGGGGACATTTCTTTGTAATTGTGGGTTCTACACTTATGAGGTTTTACTAAATCCCTACACAACATCTAGGTGGATATTGGTGGCTTATAAACTATTCCAACTAGCTTATTTTCGAAGTTTTCATGTCAGTACATCTTTCTGTACTTCTAGGGTCGTTTTGGGGCTATAAACATAGTTTTCTTGGCTTGCCACAGTCAAACTATAGAAATAGTCTGATTTTGATGGAATAATGTGTATTTATAGAAAATACCTTTCTAATGGGCTATCACAGACCTAAAACAAAGATCATATGCAAAATGTATGACCTCGGGAAGTTAGTGTACTAACTTACCCAAATAGGCCCCACATGACTTTTAGCGTTTCATCTCCTAGGGTTAGATTTTTGGATATCTAGTGTTTTGGCATTCATGTTTATCATAAAAATGCCTTCATAGCCTCATTTTAATCATATTCTTGCAAATGATTGTATCTGTCACATATCTTCTTAGAGATAAAGCTGTCACCATTCTAGCGAATCTTGCACTCTGTATTTTTACAGTCTCTTTACAATTCTTTCATTAATAGAAATCAAGTATTGTTGTATTTCTCTGTTTCTGGAAATTTTCATGAGTAATTCATTGTAATATCTCTACTTTCATTTCATTCCAAAAATAATATGGATCAATGGTATCAGAGCAAGCTTCTCTTCATCATTTTTCAGTGCAAGTCCCCAATGAGGTCCAAGTATATCCAGTTGGGTCTCGAGCTTGTCTCTCTTGAGGACAATCACTCTCGCACGCCAAAGAAACCCTTGATGGAGGAAACAAATAAAAATGGTGGAGCATAAGATTTTATTAACCTATTGGTTGAGAAATATCTCATGCGATAAAGGGACGAAATGATGGAGAATTTTGCACACATCCTTCAATGCATGTCGATTATAAAAACAAGAACATATTTTGGTTGTGGAGCCTGATTATCTTCCTGATTTATAGGTCTTTTACTTTTAGCCATGTTTATACCCCATGAAGTATTTACACCCAAAAAGTATGTACACTCTTCCATGCGGGGGAGTGCAGAGGGGGGGTACCCCCTCTGTGGGATCCGGGGGGGCTATCCCCCCAGCTGGGGGGTCTGGGGGCAAGTAGGCCACCAACGGGGGTTCGGGGGCAAAGCCCCCTAAGCAAAAATTGTCTTGTAAAAGTATATTGTAATTTCATTATAAATCTGGACCGTTCATTATAAGGTCGCAGATCCAACGATAGAGATTATGTTAGGGTTTTTTGCCCTAGAAGGCAACCCTCTTTTATGAGGGAAATGTATTGCGGCTATGTATGTTGGCGAGTATTGTATTCTGAGAGAGGAGACTATGAGATAAAGAAGAGGAATTTACAACGGGTTTTGTCGTAGGTTGTATCCCTTCATTTTGTTGGATAATAATAAACAAAGGACCTGCCAATTTCTCTGGTGGACGTAGCCCACACTGGGTGAACCACGTAAATCTATGTCTCTCTTTCATTGTGTATCTTTTGTGTTTTGTTTCCGCATTTTGTTTTATTTTATTACTCCACGGTCCTATTTTTCTAACAACTGGTATCAAAGCGTAAGGTTACTCGCAGGAAAAGAGGGTTCCTAGTTCGAGTGGGAGCAATGTCGGAAGATGGAAAGTTTAGGGTCGAGAAATTTAACGGCCAAAACTACCAGTTATGGAAGATGTAGATGGAATATTATTTATATCAGAAGGATCTATTCCTACCATTGAGCAGAGTAGCAAAGAAGCTAGTGGCCATGAAGGACGAAGAATGGGATATTATTTACAGAAAGGCTCTAGGAATGATACGGCTGAGCCTGGTAGCGTCGGTGGCTTTCAATATATGGAAAGAAAAGACAATGAAGGGTTTGATGGATGCGTTGGCCAA
>ML778546.1:415672-429276 GCA_009831015.1 Picea engelmannii
ATGAATTGGATCCGGTAGTTGACATGGTCATATATTCGATAGGCCTATTGGAGCCTGATCTCCTTACCCTTATCGTAGCCCTCGACATGTGGTCCTTCCAGAGTGTGTTTCTCCCATCGAGTGAAGATCTCTTGGAGGCCATGACCACATTTTGTTCCTTGACATGACGTCCTTGTAGAGAATTGTCCTCTTGGAGGCCATGATCAAGCAGAGCATCTGATGAGCATGGTTTTATTATTTCAAGCTCATTAAAAAATGAAAACAATGTTAAGCATGGTTTTCTGATTTCAAGATCGTTAAAAAATGAAACCAACTGTGAGGATAGTTTTGCATCTCAGTGGAAACCTTGTTAAAAAAATGAAACATATATTACGAGCATAGTTCTTCTCCTGTGTCAAGCTCATTAAAAAATGAAACATATTTCCCCCCCTCTTCGATTGAGTCAAGTACTTCATTACGTATATTATTTGAAGCTTCCTTTCCTCCACCTGTGCTATTGGATGAAATGAATATTAGGGGTAAATTATTACAGCCTCTGAAATTCATGCTGAAGTTAAACCGCTAGATTCTTAAGTTGGGGGCTAAGTACCAACCATCCCTGGATTCTGTGTTGGGAAGTCACAAGCATAGTTTTCTCTAGTTCAAGCTTGTGTAAAAATGAAACCACCTACCTCAAGCATAGTTTTCTCTGGTTCAAGCTTGTGTCAAAATGAAACCATGTCCAAGCATAGTTTTGTTTAGTTTTAAGCTTGTGTAAAAATAAAATCTATCCCATGAATAGCTTTGTTTTGTTTTAAGCTTGCGTAAAAATGAAAACAATCCCAATCTTAGTGTTTCTTCTTTCTCATGCTCATAAATACTTGAGAATGTATCTGAGTAAAATTTTATCACTTTTTCGGACTCGTAAAGGTTATACAAAAAAGGATCCCCTTGGAGTTCCCTTTAGCTCTTTTTAGACTCTTTAAACATGAAAATATTGCCGAGCGATCTTGTTCTTTTCACGCTCGTTAAATTATTTGAAGAAAATGTCTTTTGAGCGATAGATTATCTCTTTTTCGGTCTCATCAAACTACTTTATGAAAAAGGACATTGTGGAGTTTACTTTAAGTGTTTTTCAGATTCTCTAAACATGAAAAACCCCTGAGTTTTACTTCTTTGTACTCGTAAAACAAACATCAAAAGGACCATATGGGACCGAACCACTCCTTCCTAGGGTTTGTTAAACATACTCTAAGGGAGTCATCCATAGGATGAGATTACAGTTCAAGCATATATTATCCTCGTCAAGCTTGTGTAAAAATAAAGAGGTACTTGCGAGAAATGGTGGGGGAAAGATTGGGAAAGAAATATGTCTAAACCTGTATTCTATGGAAGAGTCACTTTTAAACATGACACCCTTTCACTCACTTTGTGTCTAGATTGGAAAATCCGCTTGTCTCTTGATCATACTCCTTTATAAGATTACATTTTGGTCTGTGATCCCTGTTTTTGAGTTAGTGTTGCCAAGACAATTGTCATGTCATCAATATGTTCAAAGAGAAGTGCAGCCCAAAAAGTATTCTATTGCATCGACCATTTCTGCAGTCCTTAAGCCTTCTATTGCATCGACCATCCCTGATTCAGTCCTGAATCATTTGTTACTCTAATCTACCTCAAATCGTTTTACCCATTTCATGTCATTGATGGGGGATACATAAAGGCCCTTCTGTGAAGATTATTTTCCTATTGACTGCAACTCATTATCCAGGAATTAGACTTAGAAACTAATTAGTACCTTGGAACTTGCAGGCCTCAATGGCAGATTTCCTTACTTTTGACAGTGGGTTTTCATCATTGACCCCTGATTCAGAGATTTTGTCAAGTGTTCGAATTCATCTCATTAATTCACACTTGTTGGATTGTACTGTTGTACCTTGGGGTTCATTTACATTAATGGTGATTTCCCTTTCACTTGTTAACAATATTTACTAATGACCGGTAATCAAGTGGTTTCTACCATGTTCGACTTCAACACATGTATTCACATGGTTAGATTCGTACTATAGAGTGGTGGAGCTGAAGACCCTAGATCTTTTCTGATAGATTCAGGTTGCATTGGAGTATATTCATATTGTATTGTTGCATAGATCCACAGTGTATGTCTCATGGCTATGTTCAAATTTGAGTCTTTAACACATAGATCCACAATGCATTTTTGGTGGATATTTTTAGACTTGAGTCATAATGGCATGGATCCACAGTGTATGTTTGGTGGCCATGACCGGTCTTACTTGACATGGATATTTTCATGTTGGCCATTATTCTTTGAGTCATTTGTATTCTGAGTATGGGAATGGCTACCTCAGTGAATACGTACCTTGTTTGTTAGAAGGTTCTCGACTGATGTGTTCCTTGTTCCCTACACACACTCGACAAAGTATTTTCACTGTCACTTTGTTCTAACTTTATAATTTGGGGGACTCTCTATTACACATTGTTTTCGTCACCCCTATGAATGTAAATTATGTAAACCTATCCTTTTTCTTGAGAAGGATCAATGGCCTGAATACCTAAAGAAGAATGAAGATACATTTTCCTAGAGAGATGGGATTATACTTTTCCTTTGTCAAAAAACTTATAAAAAGGGATTGTCACACCTTTATTAGTGTTAAGGGTGAAACGATCTAGGATCATCACAACTTGCACAACATTTTCTTGTGATGTCGTTGCAGTCTGCTCAGTTTTAAGGGTGCGACTATTTTTCGTACGAAGGAAAAAGAGAATCTTCTCGGTCCTTCTAGAAGAGAATCTTTGAGGGTGTGTTGGCCTCCAATCGGTTTGGATCTAAGTCTCATACCTGATCTGATGGGATCATCCTAAACTCATCACCCTATCCTTTTTAGCCTATAAAAGTAGAGGTTTTCTCATGGGGAAAGTTATCTTGATTGAGTTGAAAAGTTCTTGAGTTTTGTAGCTTGGAATTTTTGGAGCTTGTATGTTGGATTTGAGATTTTTTTTGTCAAGATAGATTGTTGATGTTAGAATCCATGGAGAAGAAGTTTGTGGGAAGAAAGGAACTTTTGGAAGGGATATTACAACATCAAGGAATCGATTGTATTCTCCTTTTCATATTTCTAATACAACAATATATTTCTTTCCCATAAAATTGTTCTTATTTTATTGTATAACTCCTTGATCACATACACAGGTTTTGTTGAGTATATGTTGTTTCTTTCACTTCATTGGCTTGTGTATTTTTACAGTTTAAACATCCCATAAGCCTTGGAACGGAGTGAGGATGACACTAGCGAGGACAAATGACATTTAAAATGTATGCCATTCATCTCTTATTAGTTTGTATGCTTGATGATTAAAACTTAGGGGGTGTTTTATATTATGTCTTGTTTTGTTATAGTTTCAGGGTGAAACTAGGGAGATATGTTTGTGTCCACACTTACCAATTTTTCCAATAACAGGAGGGTCAACGTCGGATGACCACAATCAACGACGAAGATTTCACTCGAAATTCCTATCATATCGGACAATCGATTGGATTTCATGACTTCAGCCTTCGACATTTCATGCTTATGCCTTGCCTCCCATAATCACCAAAGTGGAAAATTTCCAGAGTTTTCTATCTCCTACTGGCTTTGATCAACGACTGGAAATCAACCAATTCGATCTGACGATTCTTGTTTACTTGAATCATGATCTAACAATCTAGAGATTCCTTGATTCAACTATTGTGATCTCTCCCGAAATTAAAAAGGGAACGATCACGATTCCAGGATCCTGTACAAGGATTTCTATCTGCACGATGCTCTAGCTTCTGCATGATTCCTGCAACACTATCTCTCCTAAGCTTTCCTTCGACCTTTCCAAAGGTATTAACAATGCGTGCTCTAAAATTGTACAACCTAATATACTACCTATCCTGAGATTTAGGTTTATATTGGATTCCTCTACACCTAACGCAATAATGGCCATTAAAAAAATAAGAAGTTTCAATCTTCAAAGTTGAACTTGGCTCTGTAACTTTCCAGATTGAAGCCATTAAAATTCTCAGACAATACTGAATTATTTCAACTCAAATTTTCCCATGAATTTGGGGATATTTCTCTCTAATATTTCCATTTTCCCCAAATTCACATAGTTTTAAATCTGTGACAGTGAATTTCTCAAACAAACTCATTCCGACCCATACTAGTCTGGTGTTTCAACTAGAAGCTCTGATATCAATCTGTAACATACCCAACCACCCATAGGCTGGCCATTCTACATCAAACCATGCTTCAAAATGGATTTCAAAATTTGATAATAATTAATTCGAGAATAAGCATGAAAGACTCACATGCATTAATCAAGATCCATGCTATAACATAAAAGAGATAAACAACATTCCATGCACAACAAATAACCAAGAAATAAGAACATTATAAATACATCGATCTCAGAGTTAATTAAATACACATTGAAAAATACATTGTACAAAAAATAAAGAGAGAACTTATCTTTTCAAGTAACCCTTCATCAAATGGCTACATACCAAGGATGTTCCTCTCAACCATAGACACTTCTATTCATTTACTATCAACAACAAGTTACCCCCAAGCCAGGGCTATGAATCTACAAGGACGGGTCCTAGGCCAAATCTAAAACACACAATAGATGGCTAACTATCTCTCAGGTTTCCCAAACACATACAAAATCTGATTTTCCAGCGCTCTTTCCCCCTCATCCCGCACAACCCAAGAAATGAACACCTTTATCTTCCATGAAGTCCATCGGGCTATTCCATTTCTCCCCAGGGATCCAATGCTACTAGTCAGGAAATATCCTTGCTATAAAATCCAAGGATTCTCAACTATGGATAGTTCTTTTAGAAATACCATCAATATCATTCACACATGAATCCATTCCCTCCTGAAATGATCAATAATTTATTACATCCACCTAACAATGTATCTCCTCCTCTAGCCATTCATTTTTCATGCTCCCCCCAAGAGTACACAAATCAACAAGAACAGGAAACCCATAAATGAAAGAGTGAAAGGAAATGATGAATGATGCGTGAGTGAGTGAGTGAGTGAACCCCCAAACAAACCAAAGATGGGTTTATATAATTACTTGGAAATCAAGAAACACATGGCCTCCCCCAAGAAGCTCATGTAACCCCTTTTCTCCATAAAATCAATTATGGGTAAATACAAATATAATAAAAGACTTAGCCCCTCAAGCCCCCTCTCTTATGGAATCATAGCCCCCTATCTCTTTTTTATGTTTCTGTATTGCAAATAGAAATGTATTTTTTATTAATGTATATAGATGTATTACATTTCCTAGGAACTCTGCCCCCTTTTCAACTTTACTAGCTCACCATCCTAAGTCACAATTACATAATACATTATAGTTCATAAGGGTTAAAACCGGGGAGTTACAGTTCATAAAGCATCTTTTATCTCACAATCACTATCTTCTTTGGAATAATTTGTACACTTTGTATTTGAAAGAACACTATAATATCAATTTGAATTTGAAATTTGGTTATCCTTGTTAGAAGAGGGAAAAAAACAGGAAGAAGGGAGAAGAAATAAGCACCTTCGAAAATCGTGACCAAGTCGAATTATCCAAATCATGACAGAACTGATTTTCCCTAGCTTGCTTAAAATGTCAAGCAGAGGAAAGGAAGCAAATTCTAGCCTCAATGAGGTAAGTCGTTATCAATTTATAGATTTCTAATTATCTCAATTTTAATTGATTTTTTATTTTTTCTGTTTTTTATTGAAAAATTTAAAACAAAAAACGATTGGCTAACACCCCTGAGACATTGCAAGAAAATCAACCATGTCAAAGGGAATCAATTGATTCCCCAACCAATCTTGGATCGAGCATAATATCAAGGAGTAAATAATTGATGATAGCCTCTAATAATTTGGAACATAGAGAAAATACCTCCAATGTCAAAGCCACTCATGGGACCCAAACTTCTTCCACCACACCATATTTTGGATCTTGCATTGGGAACTATGATACAAGGATATAATACAACATGGTTTCAAGAGAAATATGAATGTCAGATGCTGGGAATTGTTTTGTGAACAGGTTGAAGGAATCACACCTTCAATGGTTCAAATACCACTCCATTTGTCGTTCTCAAGGATACCAATTCACCTGCAGAAATCTATAATTCATGACATGGAGTCTTAATTTGGCATAGGTTGGTCAATAAAAAAGGTGAAAATACAAATGTCTCATAATTGCAAGAGATTTAGGTGCAACCAAAGAAAGAAGATAAAACAATCTAGCCCAGGGAAAGGCTAAAAAAAAGGCCAACTACTGTCAGTTTAAAAGTATGGAAAGAACTTGTAAAATCATATGAGAAGTCATATGCACAGAGGAAGTCCGGTGAGGTGAGTACCCATGTATTTGAATTTTCTCATACTATTATATAAAATTTCTTAATTGTTTTTATATTTTATTCGTGCATAATTAAATTGACTTAGTGTATATTTCAGGTCAACACCTCCAAAGCCATGATTGCAAAACTCTGTGCCATGCATCACTGTAGCCAAAAAGGTGTACAAGTCTTGATATGCACCTTTGTAAGTATATTTATTATGTGAAATTGTATTTTTTTTTTATTTCCTATTAAAAAGTAAATGATTACATATTTATTCGTTTAAATAGTCCATGTGCCATGCTTTAACAAGAGGACAAATATGGTCGACATCCTACACATTTTGAAACATAAATGTTACAAGACCAAAAGTGGGTTGACTTTGTGACATGGATGGAGAACGAGGTATCAATAGTACTGAAGGATCCCTTGCCTTGTTTTTTCCTTAGTTTTTGTCATTGCATCCCCGTTTGGGCATTCTTGCCCTTTATTTCCTTTGAATATTATGAACTTGTGGGATGTTCCTTGCAATTTATGGAGTTTGGAAATACTAACCCTTGTTTTTTGGCTCTTGATAAAAAAACACAGTTTTCCTAGAAATGATTTCCCTTCTCCGTTTAATTTATTTATATTTTCCTACTATTTGTATAAGTTGGATTCTCATCCAACATTCATAGGCCGCTCTCTCCCTTGGACCTTCTCTAACATAGGTACATTTCACTAATAGATGGGTTATAATTTCTTCATCCATATTACAAAGTGAACACATGTCATGCCCTTGCTTACTTCTCCTTTGCAAATTATCTCAAATAAGTACCTTGTCTTTCAACACCATCCACATATAAAAATGTGTCGTCATAAGAGATCTAATATTCCAAAGGGGTTTCCACCACCATGATTTTGTATTGTTTTGCATTACATAACATAGTTTTGTACCCTAGCTTTCCAATCTATTATCCTAGAATAAGATTGTTGGACCAAACCAAACTATATGCCTCATCCCTAATCCTTACATGAATATGAGATAAATTTCCACATAACATTTCCATTGTGCTATATTCTATCTTGCAAATCCAAATAATTTTTATAATCTCTACCTTTGATGCCATGTGTTTATGACACATGATCCACCACACGATCTAGTGTATAAATGAAAATTCCCTACAAGTTTTATATCAAGTCATTTGGAAACCAATAATATTTCCCATAGCCTACCCAGGGGTCTACCCAATTATTACACTCTCTCCATTACCCACTTTCCACACTAGCCAATTACATACCAAGGGAAAATGAAATTATTGAAGCAATAACCTCTCTTGAGCCTTCTCAATAACATTAAAATAAATTAGAGACTTTAACATATAAATGTCCTTACTAGTGGTTGTTTTATACAAATTTAGAATCTCCCTTAACTTAGAGGCTTCCCTCAAGGATCCATCATAGAAAAAAAGGACATCATCAACAAACAAAAGATAAGTCAGAAACTAACTCCTACTAACCTTGAGTCCTCTAATATCCCATGTTCTTTCATTTTTAACAAAATCATTTGAAAGAAACGATTACCAAAATTGAACCATATCTTCATGCTTGATGCTAAGCTTAACAAGCTCTAGATGATGTGTTCTCAACCCTCTATGTGGATATTATGCTAAATTTAGTGTGTATTTATTTCATTAAGCCTAAGAAGTTTGTTTTTTCTTTGTTTTTATTCTAGGTAGCCTTCATCTTGGCTAGCGCATAAAGTATCTTGGAATTATGCAGCACAATTATCCCCTCTACCACAACAAAGAAATTGTCAAGCATATTTTTTGGCTCTATGTGTATGCCAAGCCACCTTGGATTGGGTATATAACATGTATGGTCAATCCCCCCTTGGGTCCCTTCACTAGGTGTTCCCTTACTAAGATACATAATGGTGTGTCCTTCATATACTTTATAGAATAGGAATACTTAGGTTTACAATGTATCTAAATTGATGCAAGGGAGAGATCCATATGACAAGGTCAAACCCTAACCCTAATCACCTTAAGTAGTGTACCTACCTACATGGATAGATGTATGAGGAATGGTGCATGCCCAACTGGAGAATATTGTAACATGTGAATACATAGACCTCCTAGGGACCTATGCCCTCCTCCTAGAATATAGAATCCACATGTAGCGAACCCTACTAGCCTAGGGATCTATCCCCTCATCTAACAATATAACATGCATGCAAAAATATAAGCAACGCCAAATATAAATCAACTCCTAAGGATGGAACATGCATTCCTACAACATGCATGAGCAACTAATAGAATCTATAAAATAGTAACACCTCTTAGAAGTTAAACTATTGTGCCTAAAACCTATCACAATTATGCACAAATCCCAAGGAAAACTGAATTTGTTAGGCACTATACATATCTATGAAACAATATTGGCTTCACCATTTTGTAGGATAATACTAACTGGGAAACTAGGTAAAAATCTAAGAGTAACAAGGCAAGGAAGGGACCAAAATCACAAGGGGTGACACAAGAGATGTTTCCAATAAAAATATTATATAGAAAAGATAAATAAATAAATACGGGAAAACAAGAACCAATGAAATGGTCCATCATTTTGTTACACATGAAATTTTCACACCTAGGTACCTCACCCTAAGTGTCGTAATGTGTCGTATAAGTGTCACATACACCTTGACACCATGGAATAACCTATGTCACAATCCCTAGTCAATATGGAGGAGGGATATATTACATGAAGGAAAAAACACTAAGTACACATTAATTATTATTAATATTCATGGAAAAGAAATGGATTAAGTGTGAGAATCAAGTGCACATGAATTATTATTAATATTCATGAAAAAGAAAGTAGTTAAGTGTGAGAATCCACCTCACATTTGGTTTCCTATTTTTTAGGGAAGGTGGAGGATCTCATGGATGGTTGAAATATTTCCTCCTTAAAATCCTTGAGAGATATTTCCTCCCCAAAATACTTAAGAGATATTTTCTCCCTAAATATCTTAGAGATCCCTTTCTTAGTGGATCTTATGAGAGATCTGCTCCATGGTGGTTAAGTCTCCAAATCCTATATAATGAGGGATTTCCATGGAGGAAGGGGGAATGAATATTGAGAGATACCAAACTTATGATCTCATGAGGAAGATGTCATATGGAACATCAACATTCTATGCGTGGACTGTTTAAGCAAGGGTTTGGATAAGGGGAACTTGATGAAGCTGCTGCACTCACATCTATGGTTGTAAGTTTTCTTCATTGTTGTTCTCATTAATATAATATGCTTGGCCTGTTTCTTCCAAGTCTGTATTTGATCTCACATGAGCTTGTCTCTAATAGATAGATCTGTTTTGAGCTAATCTCAGTAGATTAGGAAGATGGTTGTATCTTTGTTTGTATACAGGGCTTATCGAGGATTTTAAGATTGGAGCTCAACTTGGACTGTGCAGGGACAAACACCGGTAAAAAGGTACTTCTTTTCTCCTTAATCCTCACACATTAGTTTATCTAGATATAAAAGGAAGTCAGTGTCCATGTTAAGAACCTTCTGTCTTAGAGTTAAGAGTCTAGCTCTCAAGAGGAGATCTACCTGTCCACAAGGAGATTTTCCTACTACAGAAATTGGCGACTCCACTGGGGATCGAATCAAAACTTTCAGTTTTGGTTTTCCTCAAAGGCCTTGTCTTACCCTTTGTTCTTTTTAGACCTTGTTCACCCCGTATGTTTGATTTCATATGTTGATTGAATCCTTATTCCATCACATTCATCTTGATTGACAAAGTTGGACTGAGTTTTTGGTTTTTTCGACAATTTTCTGAGTTGTAGAAGCCTGGTGCTCCCTTGCCTATGTTAGTAGAGTGTTGTCACTCCCCCTTGGTCTTAGACAGACCGTTATAACACTCTGGTGCCCCTTACACCAAAGCACCTACCTTTCCTCTGCAAAAAACTTTCCATAATTGTATTTTCTGTAGTCCAGTCTCTGCTTTTGCCCTTGCTCAGCTTCTTTGTGCTTCAATGCTTCTTCCTATTGACCTTTGACACTCTTCTTTATGAGAAATAAGCACTTTGTTGTTCATATTTTGTGACCTTCTTCCTTATTTTGAGTTTTTCTGTTGTTAAGAACTTGGAATCAATCCGCTGCTTTCTTCTCTCTTATCTGACTGAGCGGGAACTCTGGTGAAGGGCATCAGAAATCTGTGAATCATCTCATTTGGTTCTTTGAGGTCATTTTTCTTAGCATCTTTATTTTGTGTGAAATTCTTGATTTTCTTTGTTATCTTTTGTTTTCTTTTTGCTTCTTGTTTCAATCATAGCAAGAGGGTGTGTCGTTTGTGCTAAATCTTCTTATGCTTGTCCTAATATCCTTGATCTGAAAGGGTAGTTGGTAGGAGAAGTTTTGCATTTGAATTAATCATCATTCGCATACAAATGACAAAGATACATCTTAGTGATTGGTTTGCATATTAGAAGGTATTTCTGAAATGTTTTAAGCATTACATTGGATTTGATTGAGAAAAACTTGATTGAGGATATTCCTTATTAGTGTTTGATAGTGAAAACAACTCTTCCTCTCTCCCTTAAATAGGCATTCATTGAAAAGAAATGATTTCTTATCATCTTTTATACATTTTTTGGGGAATTGAGACATCATTCCATTAGTTTCACTTTCATACACCCTTTGAGTAAAGAACAGTTGTAAAATGAATGCTAATTAAAAATTATCTAGAACATTTTTTGTTTTTAGGATCTTCCACCAACATTAGACTAGGGTTAGCACTTTGGATTAAGCTGTGAGTACAAATCTCCAAAGTTTTCAAAACAAAAATTAGCATCCTGAGCTAGGGAGAGTCAAATCCAATTGTCGTATCAGTTTTCTTGGATCCCCCTCTCACACAAGGGTTACGCACGAGGTACCTGGGAGGAAAGAGTAAAAAGGAATGTTAACAGGCAACCACCGGTCGGCTACACTTTATGACCATTTTGGAAGGTATAAATCTGGGAGAGTTGAACAACTTGGGACTTGTGATATCCTAGAGTCCCGAAGTGTTGAATTCCTAAAGTGAATAAGGACCATTAATCTCTTTAATTCATAGACATTGGATTAAGCTGGTGGAAGGATAACGTATGGGGAGGTATTAACTGACGATAAGCGTTCATTGTTACTTTATGAACATTTCGGTGGTTTCACTCCGGGGAAGTTGAATGAATCGAGAGTTGTGTTACCCCATAGTACCATAGTGTCGAATTCCTAAAATAAATATGGATCGTTTGTCTCAATATCAGGTTAAGTCATGATCGTTAATTTCATTGAATTCGCCATAGAACCTCGGATCATCCATGCCACAGGAGATTAAATATCAACCATCTGATCTACTAATGGAGATGATATAAGTACTTCATAGAAATTTTACTCCACTAAATTTGGAAGATCGAAAAGGGATAATGATTCAAGTGTATATTGGTGGCCACCCACCTATTCCATATTCCAACTGGCTCATCTGGACAATTTTCAGTTCAACACATTTCTTTGTAATTGTGGGTTCTACACTTATGAGGTTTTACTAAATCCCTACACAAAATCTAGGTGGATATCGGTGGCTTCTCAACTATTCCAACTAGCTTATTTTCGAAGTTTTCATGTCAGTACATCTTTCTATACTTCTAGGATCGTTTTGGGGCTATAAACATAGTTTTCTTGGCTTGCCACAGTCAAACTATAGAAATAGTCTGATTTTGATGGAATAATGTGTATTTATAGAAAATACCTTTCTAATGGGCTATCACGGACCTAAAACAAAGATCGTATGCAAAATTTATGACCTCGGGAAGTTAGTGTACTAACTTACCCAAATAGGCCCCACATGACTTTTAGCGTTTCATCTCCTAGGGTTAGATTTTTGGATATCTAGTGTTTTGGCATTCATGTTTATCATAAAAATGCCTTCATAGCCTCATTGTAATCATATTCTTGCGAATGATTGTATCTGTCACATATCTTCTTAGAGATAAAGCTGTCACCATTCTAGCGAGTCTTGCACTCTGTAGTTTTACAGTCTCTTTACAATTCTTTCATTAATAGAAATCAAGTATTGTTGTATTTCTCTGTTTCTGGCAATTTTCATGAGTACTTCATTGTAATATCTCTACTTTCATTTCGTTCCAAAAATAATATGGATCAATGGTATCAGAGCAAGCTTCTCTTGATCATTTTTCAGTGCATGTCCCCAACGAGGTCCAAGTATATCCAGTTGGGTCTCAAGCTTGTCTCTCTTGAGGACAATCACTCTCGCATGCCCAAGAAACCCTTGATGGAGGAAACAAATAAAAATGGTGGAACATAAGATTTTATTAACCTATTGGTTGAGAAATATCTCACACGATAAAGGGATGAAATGATGGAGAATTTTGCACACATCCTTCAATGCATGTCGATTATAACAACAAGAACATATGTTGGTTGTGGAGCCTGATTATATTCCTGATTTAGAGGTCTTTTACTTTTAGCTGTGTTTATACCCCATAAAGTATTTACACCCCAAAAGTATGTACACTCTTCCATGCGGGGGAGTGCAGGGGGGGGGTACCCCATCTGCGGGGTCTGGGGGCAAGTAGGCCACCAACGGGGGTTTGGGGGCGAAGCCCCTGAAGAAAAAATTGTCTTGTAAAAGTATATTGTAATTTCATTGTAAATCTGGACCGTTCATTATAAGGTCGCAGATCTAACGATAGAGATTATGTTAGGGTTTTTTGCCCTAAAAGGCAACCCTCTTTTATGAGGGAAATGTATTGCGGCTATGTATGTTGGTGAGTATTGTATTCTGAGAGAGGAGACTGTGAGAAAAAGAAGAGGAAGTTACAACTGGTTTTGTTTTAGGTTGTATCCCTTCATTTTGTTGGATAATAATAAAGAAAGGACCTGTCAATTTCTCTGGTGGACGTAGCCCACACTGGATGAACCACGCAAATCTATGTCTCTCTTGCATTGTGTATCTTTTGTGTTTTGTTTCCACATTTTGTTTTATTTTATTGCTCCACGGTCCTGTTTTTCTAACAACTGGTATCAGAGCGTAAGGTTACTCTCAGGAAAAGAGGGTTCCTGGTTCGAGTGGGAGCAATGTCGGAAGATGGAAAGTTTAGGGTCGAGAAATTTAACGACCAAAACTACCAGTTATGGAAGATGCAGATGGAAGATTATTTATATTAGAAGGATCTATTCCTACCAT
>ML778546.1:433134-460110 GCA_009831015.1 Picea engelmannii
AAGCAAAAATTGTCTTGTAAAAGTATATTGTAATTTCATTGTAAATCTGGACCGTTCATTATAAGGTCGCAGATCTAACGATAGAGATTATGTTAGGGTTTTTTGCCCTAGAAGGAAACCCTCTTTTATGAGGGAAATGTATTCCGGCTATGTATGTTGGCGAGTATTGTATTCTGAGAGAGGATACTGTGAGAGAAAGAAGAGGAAGTTACAGCGGGTTTTGATGTAGGTTGTATCCCTTCATTTTGCTGGATAATAATAAAGAAAGGACCTGGCAATTTCTCTGGTGGACGTGGCCCACACTGGGTGAACCACGTGAATTTGTGCCTCTCTTGTATTGTGTATCTTCTGTGTTTTGTTTCCGCATTTTGTTTTATTTTATTGCTCTGTGGTCCTGTTTTTCTAACAACATATTCATCAAGCGACCATTTTGGAGGAACCTTTACCATCAAGGTACAAGTTAATTTTGATACTCCCATATTTGAAGGTCATAAAGATGTGGATTTCCTAGAGAAATGGTTGAATCTATTAGAAGGTTATTTCTCTATTCAAATTTTTTCCGATAGGGAAAATATCACCTTCGCACTCCTCAAGGCTCTCCCCCATGTCAAACATTGGTGGGAAACTTACTAGGAGAAAAGTTCCATAGAGGAATCTGGAATATATGGGGTTGAGCCCACTTGGGATTTTTTTGTGGATGCATTCAAGGAACAATACTACCCTATTGATAACTATGAAGACCAGTACATGATATGGACCACACTACAGCAAGAGAAGAGATAAACATTGCCAGAGTTCACAAATGATTTCCATACCTTGCGCACCAAGATGGGTATCAAATATTTCAAGTGACATCTAGTTCTGAAATAATGTGGGGCTCTGCATAGGTACATCATAACCGAAATGGATTTCCTAAAAATCTCATCATTGGGAGTTGTTTATCAATATGTTGTCAAAATCGAGCAGACATTTAGGCACCAGAACAAATGGGAATTTGGGTCTGCAAATATGCAACAACCAAATCATGGTAAAGACAACCCTAACCAACATCCTCTAGACAACCAGTCCAAGACAGAGGATAATAAGGGTAAAGGAAAGACAAAGAATGACACTGGGAAGTGGTGTGACTTCCAAAAAAATCCCATGGAACAACATCGATGAATGTCGCTCGAAACAATCATTGGTGGCTAAAGTCAAATAAACAGAGTCGAACCCTGATTCAGAATCTGATCCAAAAAATATTGAAAATAGACAGATCATCAATGTAGACCCCACTGCTACTGTCGCGAGCACAACAATCCAACCAGAAGAACTAGTATATCCTGAAGAGGGGGACTGCCTCTTCCATTCATAAATTTCAGTGGGCGGGACCCCGTTGCATTTCATTATTTATAACGACATCCATAAAAACCTCATCTCAACTATGGTTGTTAAACAGTTGGGGTTGTCGAAAACACTGTTAGGACATGTAAATTTTCGCATAAAAATTTAAAATTTTGGATCTCAGGGATCGTGCATGGTTTAAAGTTGTTTATTAAAATATTTTGGGCCAAAGGATCATCTCCAAGTCCATATATTCAAACAAATCATCAGATTTAGAGCCAATTACT
Organism: Picea engelmannii; assembly: GCA_009831015.1. NCBI lineage: Eukaryota > Viridiplantae > Streptophyta > Pinopsida > Pinales > Pinaceae > Picea > Picea engelmannii. The sequence continues at coordinate 434,745 of ML778546.1, forward strand.
ATGACAATCCAGGGGAAAGCATTCTCTATTTTGGTGAGATTCAGATAGTTGATGTGTTCACAGTGGTGTTCGTTTATATAATTATGAATTTCTCCATTATATGTATGTTATAAAACTCATAAAGAATTGTTCTGACAAGTCATGATAATTAATGAATGAAAAAAGGCAGAAAATAGAGTTTGTGTATTGCTATCACGCTACGCCACTGTTGTAGGTGTCATTGTTGTGGTAGAACACTATTAGCTCAGATTCAAAGCTTAGTTGTAGGTTTAGTTTGATCCAGAGAAGGTGTGAAAAGGTTTAAAATTTTCATGGGGTTAAGTGCACTATTTATCATGTCAAATAACAAAAGTTGAATTGGCAATGAATTTTGGCTTTTCTGATCTATTTTGTGTTTTTGGGAATAACAAGGTTATAGTAATTTTTTGTAAAAAATTATGGGCTCATTGTGCCCAATGTATAATTCTATGATCTAAGCACCATAAAAATATTCAAGCACCTAAGGTATCGACAATCTCAAGACCAAGCCCAAGCAGCAGCTCAACACATAAGCGCCAAAGCCAAGGGAGAAGCCCACAAGAGACATGTCTAAGTGCATTACCCATAGAAATAAGTAGAAAGGGTTTTTCATTATAAAGTGTTGCAAATCACCCCTCACCCCTACATGTCATATATATCCCATACATGCAAAAATACAAAGTTGTCAGGAATGATGTCCCTATTTGCGTGGATTTTTTCCAAATGTGGGCCCAATATTGATTTTTTGTTGGTAAGCTCTTGGGTGTCAAGGTGAGTCAAGGTCACTAGGTGTAAAGGACATTGATTTGTATGTCTTTATCCAAATGTCATGAAAAAATACAAGCACCATGAGGAGGGACTCCATTCTCTGTCGACATGTGCTAGGACTATAATACCATTTCAAGAACCAAAGCAAGCACTCTGCAAATGGGAAGACTATATTCATTCCTTTGGACTAGCATGGACACATGTGTGGACAAAATAGTTTCCCACTTTAGAATGAATCCTTCTATTTTTGTTCCACACATGGATGACTCAAATTAGGAATTGGTTACCCCAAGAAAGTTTCTTCTACTTGATCAAGTTTGATAGAAAGATCAAACTGGTTGTCTAGATCTGTTAGAAAAGGGAACACTATCTTTTGGTAAGATTCCTGATATTGATAAGATGTGCCTTCGAGCCTTGTGCCATATCTATTCAAATCTTCATGTCATTTTCATTAATGAATGTTGTATACCAAGAAGCCCTAATTTTGATGGTTATCTAAGGATATTGAAGCATCTTGCAAACATCACCTTACCATTAGAAGTGTATGAGGAGGTTATGCAAGTATTTTACCTATGGATTTCCTGACAGACAGACTACTTACATGACTTAGTAAATTATGTTCTTCCAACCATGCAGAACAAATGGGTTTCACTCCATCTAATTTTTGGCCTTTTTTGTTGATATGTTGATGTAAAAATTGGGGAAAAATTTAAGCATTGTAATGGCATTTTTTTTCTTATGCATTGATGTTGGGGACTATCACAAGAAGTCATGAATCAAAGCCCAGGATGATACCCAACACCAGGCCATGAAGGAAGGATCCCACAAGGGACAATATATTGCACCACACATTAAATAATGCCATAAGGAGATCCCAAACTATCAAAATATAAGGAGCAATGAGTCCCAAGGATAGTGCGCACAGATGAAATGCCAAGTCACCCAAAAGAATGATATTGGTAAGATCAATACTAAATTAAACATTAAGTGTACTCATGCATCAATACAAATTTCTGAAGCCTGAGTATATGTGTTAAACCTAGAGGGTCAATTCATCAACAACACTATATACTAAGTGTCATGAGGAATTCTTTTAAATGGGGATAGAGTAAATAGGCAATTGCAACAAGAATTCTTAGATCGAGGGGTCCTTTCAGTTTTAAAAAATTGGATTGAGCCTCTGCCAAATTAATATCTTCCTAACGTAAATGTTCACACAACAAATATAATATTTTACCTATTTGTACCCTTATTAATATGGCATCATGTGTATCATTTAGCATATAATTCTTAGAAAAAAAGGGGATAGAATTCCTTTTCTTGATCAAAGCTAGAATGGATCTTATAAAGCACAAAATGGGCAGAGTATCTCTATCTTCAAGAGAAGAACCGGTAAGATCAAATGGCATAGGATTGGGTTGAGATTTTGAATTATAAGATTGAGTATATTTATCCATGAAACCAACATAAATAAGCTCATCTTCAGGACATTTGGCAACAGAGATCACAAATTTCAAGTGACAACTCCAACATTCGGTGGGGATTTCCTTCAGTATTTTAAGGCACAAAATTTGTAAGAGTTCAGTCAGTTAACAAATGGCATATCATTCTGAGGTTTTTAACACCAAAATTAGCATTCAAAGCAATTTGTTTCCAAATCTTCAGGAAAAGAAAAAGTGGCATAGATTTCATAATCGGTCTGAGATTTGTTGAGATTTATTCAACTTTCACTCAGACAAGTGAAGATAACGAATGCATAGGTGGCAGGGTATTTTGTTACAAAAAATTAACATTTGAAGAATTGATATGAATACCTAAATGCTAAACTCAGCACCTCCATATTATAATCCCAGGATTAAATGAAAATATTAGCAGTGGTCAAAGGGTTATTTTCACCATCTCGAGGGAATTTTACAAAAGACAGGAAGCACAACATTTCAAGAAAAAGATGAGCATAAATCTCAAATTTTTAGGTGGATGGTTCAAACAGGTGGAAAATGGAGACAATAGTTCCATACATGGTGATAGAGTGTCCAACAACTGCTGATTTTTCTAGATTTGAAGACATTCGATCAAATATTTTGAGATTGTTTAAAGATTATTTTTATTTTGTAAACTTTTTCATTTATTAAAAACTGGTAACTGCTTCTGTGATGTAAGGGTTATTTAAGTTATTAGTTGCAATGTAATCATGGTTTGACTTTGAGCTAGAGAGGCTATTGGACTGTGTGTCAATTTCTCAGAACATATTTATGAATTAATACATAAGTATTGTGCTTTTGGAGGAAAAGATTTGTCACGGTGGTGTTCTCAGTGTGTTTTTCCTGTTAATTCTTATCTCCATTATTGTTTGTTCTTTCTAGTATTTAGATGAGATTAAAATGTTTGGAATTCATCTACATTTGATGCTCCATTCATACATTAAATACTTGTTATGTGTTTAAATATTGTTGGTTCAGAATTCATCGATGCTTGATGTTATTCTCATAGTAATCAATCTTTATGTATTTTATCTAAAGTAACATTGAGAACTCATCCTTTGCTAGATGCTCTCAGTGTGATGGGTTGTCCCTTTCTCTTTTCTACTACCATCCAAAATATTGTCTATTGTTGAAGAATAACACTTACTTTGTCTTTGTTTTCTGAGAGTACACCACCAGTTATTAGCTCAATATTTTAAGTTCATAATTTGACTCCATTGCGCAATGGTAATTTTTCTCTTTCTTGTCTTACCATCTCTTTAAAACAAAAAAACGCATGTCTTATTGCAAAATCTGACCTTTGGTTGCTCATTGCTCAATCTTTTTGAGTATTTTTCATTGTTTACCTATTTGAGAGATCCCTCTCTAGTTGTGTAGGTCAGAATACAACCTAAATTAGGTTTGAGTTTAGCTTGGGGTTTCTTTGATACATCCCAAACAAATTACCAAGTGCTAACATGTTTTCACCATTTCCAGGGAGCGAAGGTGAAATCTTCCCTGGGATAAACGAAAAAGTTCAGATCTGAGTATTGATGGTGAATAGTAGTCAGACACAAAAAGGTTGTACATCATTCACCCGGTGACTCCATTTTCAAGAATCTAGAGTTCATAATTTTCATGGTGACTCCACTGTCCAAAGACTCAATAGCCTAAATATTTTATTGGCGACTCCACTGCTTCAAGATGGATTATACATATGAAAGGAATGCTCCAATGAATCTCTCTCATATTCCTAGATTTCCAAATTACATTCCTCGCATAAATTGGCAAACTTATTTTCCTAAATTCAAATATGGGAAAGGAGATGATGTTACCTTGCACTTGATTAAATTTCAGATGCACATATGTAGGTTGGGGGTTGAATTTCATGAGGATTGTTTGATGAAAATGTTTATGGATACTCTAGAGGGGAAAGAAAGATTATGGTATGAAGGTTTAAAACAAGGTATCTTATACTCTCTTAAGGATTTCCACATAACATTCTTTAAGTATTATGGAGAATTTGATCCTTCATTCTTGGTGTTTGAGGATTGTTGTGAATTTTTTGAAGGCTTCATTCAATACCTTGAAAATTCTTTTGGTGATGAAGAGCATATGAATGATGAAATCATAGAGGCTCTTTATGAACATTTATCCGAACAAAAAGCAATAATTCCTCCCTTGGCTGAAGATGGAACTGATCAAGAGCTTATTGTTGAAACTCATTTTCCTTTTCCAATGTTTTATGAAGATGTTCATGAAGATTTCTAGCATAACATAGTTTCTCCTTTGACAGTAGATCAAAATTATAAAGTTAAAATGCATACTCTTATCCTTGAGAATGATGAGGATATTCTACAATTTTTAGAAAATTCAAAGGAACAAGAGAAATGTGTGTCAAATTTTGAAAACTTTCAATCTTTTCCTAAGACATTTATTAAAGAGAATAGTGAGCTCAATTTAAATGAAATATTATGGCATACATTTTCCAACTATGATGAAGGGTTTGAGGAAAACTATGAAGAAGAAAATGTTGTTCGAGATTCTTTAGATAGCCAAGTAGAGATTCCTGTTGAGTTGAAAGAAGAAGTAGATTTACAAGCCGCCATTGTTCTAATTGAAAATTTTCAAGAATACACAAATTTGTTCCCTGGTAAAGATGACATGAATGAAGAATTTATTGAGCAAGTTGTTACCTTTTCATTTGAAGATAATTTGTTTAATGACATATAACAAGGGACAGTTATGGATAAAGGAGATCTTTTTGGTCATCTACAAGAGGCTTTTATTTATGATCTTAAAGACCTTTGACTGGTCTATTAGAATTATCAGATAAAGAGAAATTTGTAGAATTCATGGACAATGGAGATTAGTTTCAGTTGTATGTTGAGTCATCATATTTCAATTTTTTGTTTTTATTTGGAGAATATGACTACAAGTTTCAATCACATAGTCATTTCATTGACTAGTTATATTGCTTATTTGTTTTCACATAGTTCAACAGTTATTTTTCATAAATTGGAATAGGAGTGTGCAAATAAGCTTGTAGGTCAAGAACTTGTTTCAGTTGGGTTCTCATTTGGTTTTCAGAGGTCAAGTACTACTGAAAAATCCATGCAAGTTGTGAGCCTGCAATTTCTCAGGATCATTGATCTTGCTAGATCAACAGATCAACGACGCATATCGATCCCAATACGAATGAGCATCTTCACATTGTGGGAATCAGAAAGAAATTTATTTTTTTTGCAAGTGGTGAGCCCACAATCGACTGTGGCCATTGATTTTCAAGCAAGGGACATGTGTCCGACGATCTCGGCACTCCGGAGGATTGTAGGAGCTATGAAATGAAAATTCCTGAAGCTCGAACTCCCAAAGTAGTTTTGGACCATTGATCTCAAATCAATAAGAGCCGTTGAATTTTGCAGCATTATCACCTGAAGGCCTAAAGCCCATAGTAAATCTGAGCCATTGAAGGTTGAGGACACGCGACGCCAAATATCTCACTCTAGAAATTAGTCTCTTCAGAGGATTGCACAAGAAAGCAGAAGAAAAATCCTGAAGCCTGAACTCCCGAAGTGAATCTTAGCCATCCAAAACAAGAGGACATGTGGAGGTAGATCTCTTATTTCAGAGATATGACACTCTAGAGGATTGTAGGAGATATGAACTGAAAAGGACCGAACCCTGAACTCTTGAAGTAGTTGTGGACTGTTGAACTCAAATCAACAAGAGTCATTTATTTTGGCAATAGTATCACCTGAAGTCCTGAAGTAACATCCGAATGACACATCGCTATAGGCCCAACCACTCCACGGGTGTTTTTCAACACAACACATGGCATCCATCTGGTGTTGACACATGGAACTGATTTCAAGCAGTTTTGGACATGTCTTCAGCCTATTTTCGAGTGACACATGTCACCCCTCCATCCACGATATGTCAGCATAGTGATGTTAGACCACCATGTCAGTTGTGAGATATCATCCTCCGGGAAGTATTCTTGTTCAAGAGCCAAGATTAGCACCATCTCCATGCGCGACTTTAATGGATCCTAGGATTGGTGGACAAATAAGCTTTAGCAGTGGCACTAAATTTAGAAGGTATGCCCAGATCATAGATTGAGACCAGATCAATAGACATGTCTCATTGTGGGAACATAACATGCTCGAATGATAAAATTCTTGAGCGGTCCCGCAATTGAAACCATGGTATAGCAGAATAGCTATGTGGCAGAAGTTGATGTATTGCAGACTCAAAAGAGGTGTGAATCCAAACCATCTTTTATGGCCCCACAATCACATTCTTATATAATGAAAAATCTGAGAGAAAAATGTGGTCTCCCCCTAGGTGTTAAGCCTCACCTCGGTCCTGAGGAGATATCAATTAAGAAAAAATTGGTTGGTAGTTGAGGCCTTAGCTCGATCCATAAATAGGAAACTTAGAAGTTATGGCCAAGGAGACAGGACTGACAACCCGAGGTACCATGATGGATGATTTCTTTTTGCAGACCCATATTGATCTAAGATTGTGTTTGACTAGAGGAAACATGCACAGTCTGACAGAAGGATGCAAAGACGTAAAGCTTTGAATGGGATGGCCAAAGCACACTCTTGGCAGTTGTGGACTGATTTGAGTATAAATAGATCAATGATAAATTTTGTTATGGTCATCAAATGGTTGAGCAAAGCTCCCTATTTTGTAATATTTGATAACAGAGTTGTTCCGTAGTTTTGTATGATACTTGAAACTTCCTCATTAATAGAAGTTATCTTCTTTCATCTCTTCTTTAAATTGTGCTGAATCTCTCGTGCATGGAGGATCTAGACTAGGGTTGCGGTTGTATTGTAATGTAGGTTTGATTATAATGCTTATGTAACCTGTTATGTGATGCAGGAGCATCACTCCATGCCAGCCAGCCAGCCAGCCAGCCACGTCAGCGTGCATGCATTCATATGCTAAAAGGGAGGCGGAGCCTCATTTGAATTTGAATTGAATGTAATTTAATGTGCTTAGGCTGTTGAGCCATGGAAGCTGTGCCTTTGAGTAGGCGTTAGGTAGATCGGCCTTTATTGTAGATCGGCTGATATCTAGATCTAGGTGTTGGACTAGACAACCCATTCATTGTAATTGAATAGGGTAGGTGAGTTCTGGAGGGAGGCGCTCGATGAGCCCCTCAGGTAAAAGAGATGTTAGATATCATTTTGAAAAAAAGAGGAGGTAGAGAAGAGTAGAGCCAGAGAGAGCTCGAGAACACATTGTAATTACAGGCATTTGCCATTGATTAATATAAACAGAGCAGTTTTTCCTGCATTATTCTGTCTTATATGCATGTATGTGTGTGTTCTTTGTATATGCTGTGAATGTATGTTATGTGGATGCATTCTACAGGATTTTTTGTGATTCAGTTGAGGTCTTTGAGGTTTCATGCCATGAGGGCGTGACAGAGGACTGCGGTCTCTGAATACCAGTGCACAGAGGATGCACTTCTAAACTCTGAGGAGTCAGACGAAGACATGCTGAGGCACAGGACTGAGATCAACAACTCAGGAGAGGGAAGACCTTTGAGGTTACTGAACACCTCAGGAGGCAAGGCTGGGTAGCTAAAACACAGTTGTAGATAGAATCGTGGAGGTTCTGTAGAGATCTGCCAGGTGGGCATTGAGCATGTACAAGAGTGCACAGAGAAAGGACTCAATTGTGAGTTCGAAGAAGACCAGAATCACTGAGGATTCTGTGAGAGCTTTGCCAGATGGGCATCGAGCAAAGTGCATAGGTGCACAGAGGTAACCCGGAACTACTGAACGTTCTGTGGAGAAGATACTCCGCCAGGAGGGCATCGAGGGAGCGTGCAGATAGGCACCGAAGGGGAGAGAACTCTTTGAGTTCTGTGTTGTGAAGGGAGAGTCCACTGAAGGGCCTCCACTGGGTTGTTGAATACCCATAAGTACTCAAGAAGAGGCTTGAGAAGAAGGATAGCTAGGAGGGCATCCATTTTGTTCTCCATCTGCTGGAGAAGAAGGACAAAATCCCCCAAGGGGTCTGAGTGTTTGCGTAAGCTCAGGATAGATAGCACGATGTGTGCATCTGAAGACTCTGCAAGGATTGCAGGAGTTGTGAGAACCCTTTGAGGATTCAAAGGCAGAAGCTCAAGAAGGGCAACGTTTCATACATGTAGCGAGAACTCAGAGGAAGGAGCTCGCAGAGGAGAAAGAGCGCAAAGGTCGAAGACTTTGGGAATGGGAAATTCTTCCAAGTCTGGGAAGAAAGCACATCAACCCAGGAGGAATGGTGACAGCCGTCAGATTGGCCTGAAGAAGAGGTATGGACCGTTGAGGAATTCACGTCCAGAAGGAGCTCATGAGGAAGCATAGCAGCCATTGGACTGGTCGATAGAATCTGGACCGTTGGATTGAGCGTCCAGGAGAAGCTCTAGAGGAAGGGTAGAGAAGGAGGAGACCGAAAGCCGTCAGATCTCATATAGAAATCCCGTCAGCCGTTGGATCGGGAGGAGTTGCACGGAGATTAGCCTCTAGAGGAGGAGCACACGAGGAGAATCATCTGAGCCGTTAGATCTGGTGCAGGATCATCGACAGTCGTCGGATCTGCAGAAGCTGCGAGGGAGTTAAGAGCCATCAGGAAATTGGAGTTCTCGAGGGCAAGAGAATTGTGACATCGCAAGTTGTGAAATCCCGACGAGATCTAGACCGTCCATTGGTAGAGGGAGCACGTGGCGGAGATCAAGGCGCCATCGGTGTTTGACGCATCGGGAAATCGGAGTTCTCGAGGTCGTGAGAACTGGGATTTTGAAAGTCTCGAAATCCCAAGAGTTAATCTGATCCGTCCGTCTGAGGAGGGCACGTGTCACACGATCGTCCGTTCCAGAGATCCAAGGCACCAGGCATCGGGACTTGCAGGTCTCGAAACGGTGACAAGATCTGAACCGTTCGTTTGGAGGACGCGTGCCAAAGGATCCCAAGGAGTCGGGAATCGGCATATCAGAGTTCTCAAGGTCGAGGGAACCAGGGCATCGAAAGTTCTAAAATCCTGACAAGATCGAAATCGTCCGTTGGAGGGATGTGTGGCAATCATCTAGCGCCATCGGAGTTGAAGCCACATCGGGATATCGGGGATCCCATAGACAAGTGGTTTATGGATTGTGAAATCGCGATCAGTGAAACCCCGATGAGTGGGGGCTAGCTATCATCACAGCAACGAAGGAGGACATAGGCATAGTGGAGGCAAGCTATCAGCGACCTAGAGCATATTGTGGATCAGAGAATCACGAGTCCCGGGGACATGAGCTTTGACATCGAAAGTGTCGAAACTCCGATGGAGTGGTAAGACCAAGGCCATGAGGTAATGGTCATATGGACCAAGAGCCAAGGTAGAAGGGGCGTGAATTTGTGAGCGGGAACTCATCGAAGAATCGGATATTGGGAATTGGAGAAGGCAAGAACTCTCGACAATGGGGAACGCGAAACCCCGAAACCTGATACAGAGTCGGGGAAAGGTCATGATGAGTGCAGGAGACCGTGAACGAGAGAAGGAAGGACCTGGGATTGGGTCATGTTTTGACAGGGATTCCACTTGGGAATCTAAAGAGTCTCTTTGGCTCAGCATAAGGATTTTAGAATCGATCCTGTGAGCAGGAGGTCAGGTAAAGAGACCCTGCGGGGTGATAGGAGATACTTCTCTGCATCATTATGGTACTTTCCCTTTTTTATCTTATTTCCCCTCATGGTGAAATTCTCATGCATGGAGGATCCAGACAAGTTGTTGTAGTTGCATGGTAGTGGAGGTTTGATTATTGTGTTGTTGTGACATATTTCAGTGTATGAAACTTGGGTTCAAGATTTCTCTTGTGCCTGAGTTTTTATTCACCAAGCTACTTGAAAGTCAGATGCTCGTGGCAGACGTTTCCACCTTTCTCACTAAGTCATCCTTCTTCCCACCTTTAAACTCAAACCAATGACTGAAATTAATGAGGACCTCATTTCCCTATGCATTGATTGTCCAATTTCTGTGTTAAAACATTCTTGTACTGATTTTTGTCCATTTGATCTCCACTCATAAACCTACCTCCAAAAACATTTTGATGGGTACTGGGCTTATACTCTTACAATCTAAGGGTGACCCTCAGTGCTAACATTATTAGCATCATTGTCGAGGAACGAATTGAAGACAATTCCCTGGGATTAAAAGACAAAGAAATTATGATTCTGAAGGTGCATCAGAAATTAGTACCTTGAATATTGCAACTTGCACCTGGAATCCACTGTTTCAGTTTTGTATCCCAAAGGCAGACACATGAGGTCTACTCCACAGCTTCCTCTGACAAACTTGAAGATGACCCAAAAAATATTATCAAAAAGGGAAAGACTTACAAATTCTGGTAACTTACAAATTTCTTCTTTTAAAGCTCCAACATCTGCATCAAATTCTCCTTTTCTACCATTTGTTGGATCTTCTAGAAGTTTAAATTTTGTAAGCTTCCTTACTGAATTCTCCCCTTCTAGGCCTCATTTAGAAGAAATTTTTTACACCCCTGTTTCCCCTGAGATCATAAAGTGTTTTAGAACAAGAAGCTAAGAATATTTTCCCACTTTGGTTTTTCCTACTCCTCATATTGTCAAAGTTGTTGTATTTGTAGAGGGGGGAACTTGTTTTCCTTTAAACCCCGTAGTATTCTCCTCAAACACTCAGTTGTTTCCCCTTTACCCTAGAAACACAAGTCCATATCCCCCTGGTTCTCCTACAGTTCACGTCCAAATGGCAGGTGCTAATCCTCCTAGAAACAGAATGGATGCCATAGTGGTTTCTAGGTATTCCCCTCTTGTGTTACCTCAGCCTATGAATTCTCTCCCAACTAGATATTACCTAAATTACATGCCCAAGTTCAAAGGGGAGGAAGACATAATTGCATAAGAACACCTTTCAACTTTGTATAGTTATTCATAAAATCAAAACATTGAAAATGAAGATGTCTGGATGAGAGTTTTTGTATAGAGCCTTGATGGTGAGGCTAGGAAATGTTTTAGGGTCTTAACTACTGGATCTATTTATGGGATTGAGGCTCTGGACGATTCATTCTTATGACATTGAGGGGACAAAAAATATTTCCTTTATTATATTATAGAATTTGGGTCACTTAAGAGAGGAGAGGGGGAATCTGTTTTAGACATCTCAAAGAGGTTTAACAAGATATACAATAATCTTCCCATTGAAATAAATCCTACAGAAACCTTTTCCAAGATTACTTCTGGTAGTGCTTTTGACCCTAAGTTTTTCCTCCTGTTGAGAGAAAGAAAAGCTACCTCTTTAGATCATATGCAAGATGCAGACCTTGAAGTAGAGCCTAATATATTGGCAGCTGACAAAATTAGGAGTAAATATGATAGAGACATAAGAAGATATAGGTCTGAAGCTTCAACCTTTGATTCCTCTGCATCCCACCCTCAAGTGGATGAGTTGACAAAACTGTTAAAATCACTTTCTGTGGAAATTGAGAAATTGAAATTTGAAGGAAGGAAGAGTTATAGGAACCCCCATAATCTTGATAATAGGGGTAACTTAAAAAAACCCAATAATTCCCCTCAGATCATCCAAAGAGATCAAAGAAATAGGGATAGGGATGATAAAAAAATACAAGCCCCTCTCCAAAATAACCTTGTTACTGATGAAGAAGGGGAGGAAGAAGATGTAGATCCTGAAATCCATTGTCCTGGTGACACCTCTTCATCTCCTCATTTAACCCAATCTGCATATGAAGAAGCTCTCATGGGAAGCCAACTAAATGAGTTGAGAAAATGGAAAAGGACTAGTGGAAATTCAAATAGATACAACCTAAGGTCGAAGATGAAAGAGGGAGAGCCTAACATTCCTGATCAGCCTCCTAGAACAGTGAATCCTTCTAAGGATGTGGCAGCTAGCATCAAAGAAAAAGAGGCAAAAAAACCCCAGGAAGTGGTTAATAGCACTATCCCATAAGTGAAGGATATTCTGAAGCCTCCCTCCTCTTTTAGTTTTGAGAATGAGATTCAAAAGATTAAAATCCATGTACCGTTTTTAGAGCTAGTTACGAATGAGGATTTCAAAAGGTACCTTTCCAAAATTTTGTATTCTGAACCTTCATCTCATCACATAGATTCATTCAATATCCAATATGAAAAACCAACTATCATACTAGGGCCTTTGGTAGAGGATAGGGATGACTCCTCCCCTCCTTTCAATACCTCATTAAACATTCATGATAAAGTGTTGCACAACTGATTGATGAATTCAGGGGCATCTCACAATTTCATGCCTAAGACTATCATGGATTATCTTCAGTTGGAGGTTACAAAAACCTACCATGGCATGTACTCATTTGATTCCAGGAAGGTGAAGTGCCTCGAGGTTATTAAATACCTAGTTGTTTTCGTGTTCCAATTGCCAATGAAAAGTGTGGTCATGGATATTGTGGTGGTTGATGTTCCCCCTAAGTTTGGGATGCTCTTTTCTAGTTCTTGGATCAAAATACTGGGGGGGAATTTTCATATGGATCTTTCATATGCCAATATTCCTATGTTTGGGGGGGGACATAGAAGGCTTTATAGGGAAACACAACTTGCTTACATTATCAGTGATGAAGTAAATCTGACATGTACTCATTGATTCTCCTCAAACACCTATTGAAATAAGAAAGTAGCCCATCACCTCTTGTGAATACCCTCCTCCCAATACCTCTATTTGGAAAATGTTTTTTGATGGAGCCTCTTCTCGGGAAAGTGTTGGTGTTGGGGCAGTGTTCATTTCCCATACCCAAGAGACCATATCTTTGACTTATAATCTTGAATTTGAAACAACAAACAATGTGGCAGAATATGAGGCACTTGTTTTGGGTTTGAGAGATTCCAAAGACATGAAGATTGAGGGGCTAGAAATGTTTGGATATTCTGAGTTAATTGTTCATCAGGTCAAAAATTTGTATCAAGCTAAGCACCCTGGGTTAAGGGCTTACAAAAATGAAGCCTAGGATATTGTTGATAGTTCCTTCTTGGATTTTAATATCGCATTTGTTCCAAGAGATGAGAACAATGTGGAAAATTCCTTGGTTGTCTCAACAAGTAATTTTAGGGTTCCTTTGCCCCCCAAACTCAAGTATGATCTGGAAGTAAAGAATAGACCCTCTATACCTGACAATGTCAAACATTGGAAGGTTTTTGAGGATGATCTTGATATAAAAATATTTCTTGAGACTGTGATGAATTTTCTTCTTTACATATTGATCAAGATCAGGATACTAAAGAAATACCTTATGCTGATGTTTTTCTGGATAAAATTGTTGACCATCATATTGTTCAGTTTCCTAGTAACCATATTCCAAAGGGACTAGTCCCTTTGGAGAGATTGTTTGATAGAAATGATGTTGTTGTACAGGTTAAAGGTTCGACTGAAAATGTTGATGTGAATGAATGCAATTTAGGAATAGAGGAACACCCAAGGTATGTTAAATTGTCTAGTATCTTATCAAAGGAGCAAAGGGATGAGTATGTCAAGATTTTGAAGGAGTTTGTTGATGTGTTTTCTTGGAAATATGAATATTTAAGGACATATGAAACAAACATCATGGAACAAAAAATGCATTTGAAAGAAGAGGCCAAATATTTCAGGAAAAAACTTAGACAGATAAATCCCATGTTGCTGCCTATTATGGAAAAAGAAGTGAAAAATTTGTTGGATTCCCATATCACCATTCCTTTGAGATATTTAGAATGATTGGATAACTTGGTGCTTGTGAGGAAGAAAAATGGGGAAATTAGATTGTGATTTGATTGCAGAAATTTGAACAGAAGCTCCAAAAAGGATAACTACCCCTTTCCAAAGATGGAGCACATTTTGCAGAGAGTGACTGAGTCATCTAGGATGTCCATGATTGATGGATTTTATGGCTAAAATCAGATCTCTTTGTTGCCTGAAGATAGAGAAAAGACAGCCTTCACTACTCCTTGGGGAACATTCATGTATCCTAAAATTCCCTTTGGATTGAGGAATGCAGGAGCAACCTTCCAGCGAACCATGGACACTGTCTTCATTGGGGAGAAATACAAATTTGTATTTATCTATATAGATGACATTATAGTATTCTCAAAATCTTATAAAGAGCATTGTCATCATTTGAAGAAGGTCTTCCTAAAGTGCTGAAGGTTTGGTCTCTCCCTCAATCCTAATAAATCTTTGTTTTCTATGAAGGAGGGAAATTTATTGGGGCATATTGTTTCAGTAGAAGGGGTAAGAATTGATCCAAGTATAGTAGAGGCCATACAAGCCCTATCGTTTCCCAGATATAAGAAATAGGTCCAATCTTTCTTGGATAAAATCAATTTTCTGAGAAGATTCATTTCTAATTTTGTTGAGTTGGTTAAGCACATCAAAACTATGCTTAGAAAAGGAAATGAGGTGAAATGGTTTTCTAAAGCTCGAGATTCTTTTGACCTAATCAAAAAGGCTTTGACTGAAGCACCTGTGCTCATCATCCTTGACTATTCTAAGGAATTTTTGATATTTTCCTTTGCCTATTTTGACACATTAGTTGTTGTTTTTCTACAGAAAAATACAGAGGGGTTAGAGCATCCTATTTCCTTTTTTCAGTAGAGCATTGAGGGATGCAGAAATGAGGTATGATATCATGGAGAAGTAGGCATATGCTTTGGTCAAATACCTCAAGGATTTTAGAGTATACATTATGCATTCAAAGATTGTTGCATATGTCCCTTTAGCCTCAGTGAAATAGATATTGGTCCATCTTGACATAGATGGGTAGAGAAACAAATGGATTGCTAAAATTATGGAATTTGACCTTGAAATAAATCCCACTAAATTGGTGAAAGGCCAGGGTTTATCCAAGTTGTTGGCTGAATCAAATTGTAAATATTTAGGGGTTAATTTTATCAACATAAACTCAGAAAATAAACAAGCCAAGATTGTTGATAAAATCTCTCATGTCAGACCGATCTTAGTAGGATGCACTTGGTATAAATACAACATACATTTCCTGCATAAGTTATGGCCTCCTGATGGCTTGGACAAGAACAAGGTGAGAGATTTGAAACTCAAAGTAATCAAATATTGTCTCATTGATCAAGTTTTGTATTGGAAGTATCCCCTTTGAGTCCTTTTGATATGTCTTGACCCACAAGAGCCCCAAAAAGATATAGTTCATTTCCATGACAGCTTATGTGGGGGCCATCATTTTTGGAGGACCACAACTTATAAGATCCTCAGAGATGGGTATTTTTGGCCTAGCCTTTTTAATGATGTTTGTGCAAAGATTAGAGATTGTTTCAAATGCCAAAAGTTTTCTGGAAAGAAACAGCTCAAATCTTTTCCTTTGAAACCTATGGTGGTTTCTGGACCTTTTCAGCAGTGGGGTCTTGACTTCATTGGAGAAATGCATCCATCCTCAAGTGGTCAGGATAGGTGGATTTTGACTACCACTGATTATTTCACCAAATGGATAGAATCCATCCTTACATGGAATGCCTCCCACAAGGTAATCATTAGCTTCCTGGAAGATATCATGGCTAGGTTTGGTTGTCCTAGCAGGATTTTTACTGGAAATGTTGCCTCCTTCAAAGTTGAACCATTAATCAAGTTTTGTGAACATTATGGAATTACATTAATCCATTCCACTCCTTACTAACCCCAAGTAAATGGTTTAGCAACGTCCTCTAACAAGAGACTCATAAATATCATCAAGAAATTGTTAGAAGACAATAAGAAAGCATGGGACTCAAAGCTGAAATTTGTATTATGGACCGACATGATTACAACAAATAGGTCACTTGGCATTTCCCCTTTTCATCTTGTGTATGGGGTTGAGGCTATTTTTCCTACTCAAATCACCTTGCCTGTGGAAAATTTCCTCCAGGACTACCAAGGATAACCCGATGATATGGTCAGGAGGACACACCAGCTAGTAGAAGTACAATAGACCAGGGAGTAGTTGCTTGATAAAGCACAGGATCATCAATAGAAAATAAAATGAGCCTTTGACAAGAGGGAAAGAAAGGAATATTTTTAGCTGGGGGATATGGTGCTCAAGTGGGATGCACCCAAGAAAGACAAAGGAAAGCATGGTAAATTTGAAGCTTTGTGGATTGGTTCATTCAAGATTTCAAAGGTATTCTCAAATAACACTTATAAATTGCAAAACTTGGAGGATTCTGAAGTTTTTGGTGGCCCTATCAATGGGCACTTTCTAAAAAAATATTTTTCTTAAGCCATGATTGGATTTCCATTCATTGTAAATATCACTTTTCCTTTTTATTGTTTTTTTAATAGGTGACCCCATAGCCCTAGGATAAGACGCTAAAGTTTCTTGTTCTTAACAACTCATAGGGAGCATGCCATCCCCTATGGAGCCAATGTTATCACATGAAGTTGTCATGGGTCGTATGTAGTTTCTTGTAGGCTGGCCAAGTCCTTTGTTTTCACAGGTAAAAACCATGAGAGAAATGAATCATTTGGAGACATCCATTTCGAGCTTGAAACACAAGAAAGCAGGCTCGATTTTCAGCGGTGGAGAATCTATATACAATTCAGATCAATCGTTAGATCGAGCAAAGAATAAATCTCAACCGACTGATCTCATTAGAGAGAGATCAATGGTGGGGAGGCATTGCGGGGATCAAAAAGAAAATTAAAGTTCCTGCAAATTATGAGCTTGAAATCACTCATGATCATTAATCTTGCTAGATCAATAGATCAACGATGCATATTGATCCCAATAGGAACGAACATCTTTGCATTGCAGAAATAAAAATGAAAATTAAATTTTTTGCAAGTGGTTAGCCCAAAATTGCTCATGGCCATTGATTTTCAAGAAAGGGACATGTGTCAGGCGATCTTGGCACTCTGGAGGATTGTAGGAGCTATGCACTAAAAAGGCCTGAAACCTGAACTCCCGAAGTAGTTGTGGACTGTTGATCTCAAATCAACAAGAGCCATTGATTTTTGCAGTAGTTTCACCTGAAGGCTTGAAGTCTGGAAGTAAATATGAGCCATTGAAGTCTAAGAACACACAACACCATATCTCTCACTCTCTCAATTCATCTATTCGAAGGATTGCGCGAGCAAGAAAGAGAAAACTCCTGAAGCTCAAACTCCCTAAGTGAATCTCAGTCGTCCAAAACAAGAGGACACATTGAGGAAGATATCTCATTTCAGAGATATGACACTCCGAAGGATTGTAGGAGCTATGCATTGAAAAGTCCTGAAGCCCAAACTCCTGAAGTAGTTGTGGACCATTAATCTCAAATCAACAAGATTTGTTGATTTTTGCAGCAGTATCACCTGAAGGCCCAAAGTCCCGAAGTAACGTCTGACTGACACATCAATGCAAGGCCAACCACTCCGCAGGTGTTTTCAACTCAACACATGAGATCCATCTCACGCCTAAACATGGCACTCATTTGAATCATTTTTGGACATGTCTCCAACCTATTTTCGAGTGACACATGTTACCCCTCCATCCACGATATGTCAATATAGTGATGTCAGTTCGCTACGTCAATTGCAGGAGATCATATTTTGGGAATTTCTCTTGTTCAAGCAATAATATTAGCGCCATCTCCATGTGCGGTTTTAATGAATCCTAGAATTGGTGGGTAGATAAGATTTAGTGGTGGCGCTAAATTTAGCAGGTACGCCCAGATCAATGGCCACGTCTCATTGCAGGGACATATCATGCTCGAATGATAAAATTATTGAGTGATCCCATAATTGAAACCATGATATAGTGGAAGAGCTACGTGGTGGAAGGTGGTGAATTGAGGACTCCAAAGTGGTCTGAATCCAAACCGCCTTTGATGGCCCCACAATCACGTTATTGTATAATGACAAATCCGAGAGAAGCATGTGGCCTCCCTCTAGGTGTTAAGCCTCAACCCGATCCTGAGGAGAGATCAATTAAGAAAAAAGGGACTGGAAGCTGAAGCCTCATCTTAGTCCATAAATAAGAAACTTAGAAGCTATGGCCGAGGAGAAAGGACTGTCAGCTCGAGGTACCACGATGAACGATTTCTTCTTGTGGGCCCATACTAATCCGAGATTGCATCTGACAGGAGGAAACATGCACAATCTAAAATAAGGATGCACATATGTAAAGATTTGAATCGGATAAGCAGAGCATACTCCTAGAAGTTGTGGATTGATCTAAGTATAAATAGATCAGTTTGATATTTTTTTATGGTCGTCAAATGGTTGAGCAGAGCTCCCTATTTTGTAATATTTGATAACAGAGTTGTTCTCTGGTTTTGTATGACACTTGATACTTTCGTATTAATATAAGTCAACTTTTTTCATCTCTTGTTTAAACTATGTTGAAACACTCATGCATGGAGGATCCAGACGAGGATTGTGGTTGTATTGTAATGTAGGTTTGATTATAATTCTTTTGTAAATTGTTCCATTACTTTCTCTTTGTTATATTGTTTCCCCTTATGCTTAAATGATCATGCATGGATGATCCAGATGAATTTTTGTAGTTTCATGGTAATGGAGGTTTGATTATTGTGCTACTGTGACATATTTCAATGTCTGAAACTTGGGTTCAAGAGTGCTCTTGTGCCTAAGTTTTTCTTCACCAAGTTACTTGAAAGTTAGATGCTCATGGAAGACTTGTCCACCTTTCTCACTAAGTCTTCCTTCTTCCCACCTTTAAACTCAAACCACTGACTGAAGTTAATGAGGACCTCATTTCCCTATGCATTGCTTGTCCAGTTTCAATGTTAAAACATTCTTGTACTGAGTTTTGTCCATTTGACCTCCACTCATAAACCTACCTCCACAAACATTTCGATGGGTATTGGGATTATCCTATTGCAATATGAGGGTGACTCTCAGTGCTAACACTTCTATTTTTGTGCCACTCATGGATTACTCAAATTAGGAATCAGTTACCCCAAGAATGTTTCTTATACTTGATCAAGTTTGCTAGAAATATCGAATTGGTTGTCTAGATCTGTTAGAAAATGGAACACTATCTTCTACTAAGATTCCTGCTATTGATAAGATGTGCCTTTGAGCCTTGTTCCATATCTATTCAAATATTCATGGCCTTTTCGTTAATGAATGTTGTATACCAAGAAGCCCTTATTTTGATGGTTATCTAAGGATACTAAAGCATCTTGCAAACATTGCTTTACCATCAGAAGCATATGAGGAGGTTATGAAAGTATTTTACCTGTGGATTTCCTGATAGAAAGACTGCTTACATGACTTAGGAAATTCTAGTCTTCCAAACATGTAGGACAAATGGGTCTCACTCCATCTAATATTTGTCTCTATTTGCTGATATGATGATGCAAAAATTGGGGAACAATTTAAGCATTGTAATGGAATTTTTTTTTTCTTATGTATTGATGTCATGGATTATCAAAAGAATTCACAAGTCAAAGCCCATGTCAATACCAAACACCAGGAAAAGAAGGAGGGAGACCAAAAGGGACAATATATTGCACCATGTGTCAAATAATACCATAAGGAGAGCCCACACTGTCAAAATACAAGGAGCAACGAGTCCCAAGGATAGTGTGCATACATGAAATTCCAAGTCACCGAAAAGCATGCTATTGGAAAGATCAGTGCTAAATTAAACATCAAGTATCCTCATGCATCAATAAAAATGCCCAAAGCCCGAGTATATGTGTTAAACCTAGAGGGTCAATTCATGAAAAACACTATCTAGTAAGTGTCATGAGGAATTCTTTTAAATGGTGGCAGAGTAAAGAGGCAATCGCAACAATAATTCTCATATCGAGGGGTCCTTTCAATTTTAAAAAATTGGATTGAGCCTCTACCAAATTAATGTCTTCCTAATGTAAACGTTCACACAACAAATAGAATATTTTACTATAGAAGCATATGTATCATGTAGAATATAATTCTTAGAGAAAAAGGGGATGGAGTCCCTTTTCCTGATCAAAGCTGGAATGGAGCTTATAATGCAAAAAATGGGCAGAGTATCTCTATCTTCAGGAGAAGAATCAATAATATCAAATGGCATAGGATTGGGTCAATATTTCTAAATATTAGATTGATCATATTTAGCGATGAAACCAGCATAAAGAAGCTCATCTCCAGGACATTTGGCAATAGAGATCACAGATTTCAAGTGACAAATCCATCATTCAATGGGGATTTCCTTCAGTATTTTAAGGCACAAAATTAGTAGGCGGACAGTTAGTTAAAAAATGGCAGATCGTTATGATATTTTTTAACACCAAAATCAGCAGCCAAAGAAATTTGTTTCCAAATATTCAGGCACATAAAAAGTGGCAGAGATTTCATAACCAGTCCCATATTTGTTGATATTTATTCAACTTTTGCTCAGACACATTAATATAACGAATGCATAGGTGGCAGGGTATTGTGTTACAAAAAATTAACATTTGAAGAATTGATATGAATACCTAAAGGATAAACTCAACACCTCCATATTATAATCCCAGGATTAAAGGAAAATATTAGCAGTCGTCAAAGGGTTATTTTCTCCATCTCGAGGGCATTTTACAAAAGACAGGAAGCACAACAATTCAAGATAAATATCAACATAAATCTCAAATTTTTAGGTGGAGAGTTCAAACAGGTGGCAAATGGAGATATCATTTCCAGACTTGGTGATAGAGTGTCCAACAACTGTTGATTTTTCCATATTTGAAGACATTTGATCAAATCTTTTGATATTATTTAAAGATCATTTTTATTTAAAAAAAAAAATCATTTATTAAAAATTGGTAATTGCTTATTTGATGTAAGGGCTATTAAATTTATTAGTTGCAATGTAATTGGGGTTCAAATTTGAGCTAGAGAGGATATTGGACCATGTGTCAATTTCTCAGAACATATTTATGAATTAATACAGAAGTATTGTGCTTTGGGAGGGAAAGATCCATCATAGTGTTGTTCTTAGTGTGTTTTTCTTGTTAATATTTATCTCCATTATTGTTTGTTCTTTGTAGTATTTAAATGAGAGTAAAATGTTTAGAATTCATCTACATTTGATGCTCCATTCATACATTAAATACTTGTTATGTGTTTAAATATTGTTGGTTCAGAATTCTTCCATGCTTGATTCTCTACTCATAGTAATAAATCCTTCTTTATTTCATCCAAAGTTACATTGAGAACTCATCCTTTGCTAGATGCTC
Organism: Picea engelmannii; assembly: GCA_009831015.1. Lineage (NCBI taxonomy): Eukaryota > Viridiplantae > Streptophyta > Pinopsida > Pinales > Pinaceae > Picea > Picea engelmannii. The sequence goes on from ML778546.1 coordinate 456,181, forward strand.
TCAGTGTGATGGGATGTCCCTTTCTCTTTTCTGCTGCCATCCAAAATATTGTCTATTGTTGAAGAATAAAACTTTCTTTTCCTTTGTTTTCTAAGAGTACACCACCAGTTATTAGCTCAATATTTTAAGTTCATAATTTGACTCCATTTACCAATGTCACTTTTTCTCTTGCGTTTCTTACCATCTCTTTAAAAAAAAAAAAAAAACATGTCGTATTAAAAAATATGACTTCTGTGTGCTCAATTCTAAATATTTTTGAGTATTTTCAGTGTTTACCTATTTGAGAGAGCCCTCTCTAGTTGTATAGGTTAGAATACAACCTAAAGTTTGTTTGAGGTTACCTTGGGTTTTCTTTGATACATCCCAAAGAAATTACCAAGTGCTAACAAACACCACACCCGCTACCATACAACATCGGGTGGCTTCACCAGGGATGAGATATCCGTGTCAACTAGCAATGTTGCATGTCCTATGGAATCCATCCCTTCAAGGATGAGGTATTATTTGATGTTTCCCCTATTGATGTATGTGATGTTTTTTTGGGCCAACCATATATGTGGAAATGTCATGTCGTTTATGATTCTAGACCTTGTAGTGTCATTATTACTCTGGGAGGTCAGCTCTATAGGATACCAGAGGTAGTTTGGAATACTGTTCCACCAAACCAGTGTCGCAAGGTAGCCTCTCATACTGCAAAATTCATCCTCTTCTCAATTTGTTCAAAGGATGCACATAAGGCCACCACAACCACTGCAGCCTCAACACCTTCTATCCAGCAAAAACATATTGCCAAATGGAAAGAAGATATTGTTTCTTTACGTACAATGGTGCATACACAATTACCCATCAAACCTAGAGACAATATTTTGGTGGAACAACTTCAACCCCGACATCAACAAGTTCGTGACAGCCTTCCACAGACCAAACAACGCAACTTATCCAACAAGCCACGCAACTTGCCAAGATTTAGATTCAGAAAATACTTTCCTCTCTTCCCCGGGTAGTCAACGCAATGGATACCATTGCATCATAAGGGGGGAGGATTGATCTAGGTGGATATTGGTGGCCACCCACATGTTCCATATTCCAACTGGCTCATCTAGACAATTTTCAGTTCAACACGTTTCTCTGTAATGGGGAAATTTATTTGTAATTGTGGGTTCTACATTTATGAGGTTATCTTGAAACCCTACACAACATCTAGGTGGATATTGGCGGCAACTCACCTATTCCAACTAGCTTATTTTGAAATTTTTCATGTCAGTGCATCTTTTTGTACTTCCAGGGTCGTTTTGGAGCTCTAAACAATGCTTTCTTGTATTTCCATAGATAAATTGTAGATAGAGTCAGATTTTGATGGAATAATGTGTATTTATAAAAAAACACCTTTCCAATGGGCTATCACACGCCTAAAACGAAGATCGTATGCAAAAGTTACGACCTCCGGAAGTTAATGTACTAACTTACCCAAATGGGGCCCACACGACTTTTGGTGTTTCATCTCCTAGGGTTATGTTTTTGGATGTCTAGGGTTTTGGAATTCATGTTTATCATAAAAAGGCCTTGAAATCCTCATTGTAATCATCTTCTTGTGAATGAGCGTAGCTATCACATCTCTTCTCAGAGATAAAGCTGCCACAATTCTAGTCAGTCTTGCACTTTGTATTTTTATAGTCTCTTTACAATTCTTTCATTAATAGAAATTAAGTATTTTTGTATTTTTCTGTTTCTGGAAATTTTCATGAGTACTTCATTGTAATATCTCTTCTTTCATTTCCATAGGTGGTAGGTGCAGGGGGAGTCATCTACGATTCTGAGGGGAAAATAATAGTCGATTACTCCTGGGGTCTGGGGAAGACAACAAATAATAAAGCAGAGATCCTCATAGCCTATATGGAATTGAATCTCTCTCAGGAATAGAATATTCAAACTCTAAATGTGTTGGGGGGCTCTGAAATAATCATTAAGGAACTTTGGGGAAGGTCCAAATCAACAAAAGATCCTCTCAAAAGCATATGCTCAGCAATAAACTCGCTTAAAAAACATTTCATGAGCCTGGCCTTCTTCCACATATTGCGAAAGAAAAACTCGAAGGAAGATACTATGGCGAAGGCAACCAAAAACCTAGAACAGATCCACCTTCTCACTAATAAAACTCTTTCTTATGTGTGGCTTCCTTAATATTTCCCATCTTTTTGTCTCCCACTTTAATTTTAGTATCAGTTCTACCCCCCTCTCTCCCACTCCCTCTCTTCCCAACCCATACTTTCCCCACCCCCTCCCCCCCATCCCACTCCCCCCTCCCCTCTCCCCTCTCCCTTCCTCCTCTCTCTCACCTTCTATATCCCCTTCCCCCCCTAGCACGTGACACCATTCCGACCACGTGCCACCCCTCCCCCTCCCACGCCTTCCATTTCCCCTCACTCAAGCCCCCTTTATTACCAGAATCTTTGTATGAAGCACCAGATGATAAAATGCCTTTCTCTTGCATCAGCCCGGCTCCCTCACCTAATGCAGCTCCTCTTTCACCTGTGGGACATGATGACTCTCCCAACACTTAACGGCATGTTGAGTCTCATTTGGCTTCATTCCCTCTTGTTTAGCCCACCCTCTAAGCTCTGCTACCCTCTCAACTCTGAACCTTTTCCCCTTCTCTCCCCTTCACGACTCGCCTCCTCAGTGAGTCTCGATAGCCTCCTATATTGCATTTGTCCACACCCCTCTCACTACAACACCATGCGTTGTAGACCCATAGACCCCTGTACATGCCCATTTTGCACCATGGAAGACATGTGAGAAAAATTTCAAGGCCTACGGACTAACTGCATACATATGGAGGAATGATCAGGATCGAGACACCGAGAAATCCAATAGAAAAATCAAGCGATCCGAGAAAATATGTCTGAAATTCAAATTCTAATGTAGCAATTGGAAACTAGGCACAACTAGCAACTAGCCATTATTCTCAGGGGAGTTAATCACAACATGAGGTAGATAGGAGAAGTTACACATCATCTGGGTAACCCACAAGAACAATCCCACTCAGCAGGCACAGACGAATCTCGGCTTCCTTCAACCTTCCACTCGGTGGCCAACAATGATCAACACGTCCCGATGGCTCTAGGTTTCTTTTACCATGTCTGCGAGGAGGGAAATCAAGCTCAGAACCATGGGGAAGCACATCAAGCAGTGGAGAACCAAGAAACACAGCGGAACGATCCAGGCTCGCCTCACCCTTAGCGTTGGTCTCCCATGAATTGTAATTTTCTGTTAAGAACCAAATATCAATATAGCATATAAAAACCTCAGAAAAAGTACTCAACGCCTTGAAAAAGAGATAATTTCAGATAATAAACTTCTTCGAGGGGGAAACCTCCTTTTACCCCACTTAAATGTTCAAGTACAAGATGATTCAAAATGAAAATGTCTCCTTGGTATATATAGGAGACTAGGAGGTATAATTACAACTAATGGCCTAAAGCCGACATAAATAAAATAACATTACTAATATAATATGCCCCATTTAAGGGGTAATGAGCCAATATTATGGCTTAACATGCCCCTCCCCTTGAGACAAGTGTTGTCCGCAACGCTTGAGTAACTCTAGATGCTTCTGTATAAAAGACTCATCTTCCCAAGTGGAATCTTCAGTTGGTAGTTTCCTCCATTTAATGAGCTACTCTGAAATGGATCTATTCCTCAGCTGGTGAATTCTTATGTCAGTGATGGCTTCAAGATCCAATATGATTTTTCCTTCCTCGTCAATTTCTGACAATATAGTTTGAAATGGGATCTTGTCGCCTATAACCTTCTTTAAGCATGAAACATGGAAAACTGGGTGTACTCGTGAAGATGCAGGCAGCTCCAATTTGTATGCCATAGTACCAATATTTTGCAACACCTTATAAGGGCCATAGTACTTTGGTGATA
>ML778546.1:484347-525205 GCA_009831015.1 Picea engelmannii
AACTAAAGTCTTGAGTCTAGTTCTATTTTAGTAATGTTGAGTTGCAACTAAAGTCTTGAGTCTAGAACTAAAGTGTAATGTTGAGTTGCAACTAAAGTCTTGAGTCTAGTTCTATCTTATAACTAAAGTGTAATGTTGAGTTGTAACTAAAGTCTTAAGTCTAGTTCTAAGTTCGAACTAAAGCATGCCATTCTCAAGTCTAGTTCTAAGTTCGAACTAAAGTGTAATGCTAAGTTGTAACCAATCTCAAGTCTAGTTCTAAAGTTCGAACTAAAGTGTAATGCTGAGTTGTAACCAATTTCAAGTCTAGTTCTAAGTTCGAACTAAAGTATGAAGCTGATTTATGACTAATTCATGAAATTAGGTTACTATTTAAAGCTTCTCCTCTTCCCCTCTTCAACCTATATAAGAAGAGGTCGAACCCTCTCCTCAATACAGTTTGTGCAACACAGTTTTGCAATACAGTTTTTGCAATATAGTTTTGCAACACAATTTTGAAACAGAGTTTTCATATGTAGGTTGAGGGTGAAGTAATAGAGGAGCACATCAATGATAAATAGGAAGCATATCAAAGGTTTATTTCAGCAAGGTCTTGTAATTATTTTTTAGGTCAGATTCATCTTGGCAGGCTCTTTGAGAGAAGCACATTCATGGTGGATATTTGTAAGAGATCTTACATTATTAATGCAATAAAGGAATATTGTTTGCTGGGGTTTTTCTCCCTGTACAGGGTTTCCCCAGGGTATATGTGTTGTTGATGTCCATGTTTAGTTATCTACATAGTTATTGCTATTCGATTATGATTTGAAATTGTTGAAGTATATTACGCCGGAATCAAAGTATTGAAGAAAATAAAAGAATTAATCCGCATAAGAAATCAAGCTCATAATTTAACATGGTATCAGAGCTTAAGGTGTGTTAAACATGTTGAAGTGAAACAGAAGGTACACATAGATCCAAGCAAACTTGATTAAGTTTCCAGTGTGAGGACCACGACATCCTCCATTTGAGTCAGGGACGAAGATAGGCTTGAAGGAGCTACCAACTTTAATGTGTGGAAGCTTCGTATATCAAATATCTTGCAAGAGCATGATCTTGAGTAGTATGTGACCACAGTGGTGGAGTAACCAACGAATAATGTAGGAAGAACGAATTTCAGGAAGAGTCAAGCAAAGGCCAAGCAAATCATCTTTGACTCAGTCAAAGACAGTATAATGCCTGCAATGTCTTCGTTGATGACTGTCAAGGACTATATGGATACCTTGGTAAATCTGTATGAGAAATAGGATCCAAGTCAGAAGAGGACAGTTAAGCACACGTTTAAGTATTTGAATATGGAGAAAGGTGAATCAATGGCATCTTTCTATTCCAGGATATCTTAGATCAGAGATCATCTTTTCGTCACAGGGGTGACAGTGGATGATGATGATTTAGTGCAAGCCATTTTGATGGTCTTCCTTCTTCATGGGAGACCTTCTTATCTAGTGTAAGTGGGAGAGATATTCAGCCCATGTTTGAGAGGTTATGGCATGATTTTCTCTAGGAGGAGATTCGCACATCTACCAGGAGAGAGCCAATGAAAGAAGAGCACTCAGCTTTAGCATCAAGATTCAAGGCAAAGAAGAAAGGCATTTTCCAGAAAGGATCTCAGTGGAAGACAAACACCAAAGGTACATTCAAAGGAAAGAATATTGATACATCTAAGATTAAATGCTTCAGTTTCAATAAGTTAGGTCATTTTTCTAAAGACTGTTGGTTTAGAAAGAAATTTCCTAGGAAAGGGAAAACATCATGCGTCAACTGCCGAGGATGATGAATCCAAAAGAAATCAAAAAATTCCTTCTAATGAGAAAGAAAATAGGAAAGAATATTATTTGGTTTCTGCCTTATCCATTTTAGTTTCCATGGGGCCGAAAACTTGGTTAGTAGATAGTGGTGCATCAAAGCACATGACAGGGTACAAGGAGATCCTCTCAAATTTCGAGACAAAATATTTTGCAGAGAAGGTTGAGCTTGGGGATGAAAAATGTTACAAGATAGAGGGAGTAGGATATATCTCATTCAGATTGTAATATGGGGATAGAATTCATGTTGATGAATTATTATATGTTCCAGGGCTCAAGAAGAATCTATTATCAGTTGCAACCCTTTAGGACAAAGGATATTGGGTGATCTTCAAGGACATGAAGGCACTACTATGGGGTAAAGGTAGCCACTTAAGTACAACAAAACCCATTGGAACTCACAGTGGAGGATTGTATGTCATGTTAGGAAAGTCACTTCAGGGATTGGCTCATGATGCGACTAGCTCCAGCGATTTGTGGCACAAAAGACTTGGACATCTTCATTACAAATCTCTTCTAGATCTACAAAACATGGTATGTGGCATGCCCTCTATTTCTCTTAGTAAAAATGAAATTTGTAAGGGATGCATGATAGGTAGAAATATAAAGAAAGCATTTCCTAGCAGTGACAACAGAGCTCAAGGCATCTTAGATCTAGTTTATTCTGATGTATGTGGTCCCATGTCATCTCCCTCACTCAGTGGTTGATTGTATTATGTCATTTTTATTGATGATTACTCAAGAAAATGTTGGATATATTTTCTTAAAGATAAAAGTGACACATTTGATAAATTCAAAGAATATAAATCCTTTATTGAAAATCAGATAGGGAAACACATAAAAATCCTTAGAACAAACAATGGAGGAGAGTTTGAATCTCTTCAGTTTGAGGATTTTTGCAAGTCAGCAGGAATCAAGAGACAGTTGACCGTGCCATATAACCCTCAGAAAAATGGTGTTGCTGAGAGGAAAAATAGGACTATTTCTGAGGCAGTGACAGCAATGATGTTTGACCAAAATCTGCCAAATTCTTTATGGGTAGAAGCTACCTCCACTGTCGTGTATATTCAGAACAGGTGTACACATAATATTTTGAAGGACAAGACTAATGAAGAATTCTTCACGGGGATCAAACCTAAAGTAGGGCATCTAAGGATATTTGGATGTCCTGTGTATATTCATGTCCCTAAGGAAAAGAAGACAAAGATGGAATCCTCAAGCAAGAAAGGGGTTTTTGTGGGGTACAGTGAGAACTCCAAATCTTACAGGATTTATGTACCGTTCAAAGGCAAATAGAGGTAAGAAGAGATGTGAATTTCCATGAGAAAGCCACATTTAATAAATCCAGAGAGCTTCAGCAAGATTCAGAAGCAGTTCAACCAACTTCACCCTCTTATGAAAATGAAGAGTCAGATGATCAGAGGGAGGAACCTCATGAAGGGCCAAGTAATGAGCCCCTAGAACCTGCTGAAGTGTTAGAAATAAATCTTGAAGAACCTCCATCCAAAAGGAAGCTAGGGTGGCTTAAATAAATAGTGCAGGAAGCAGAAAGGATAGTTTCTCCCAAAGGAACTTTCAGGGAAAGGAACAGGCCTCATAGGTTTGGAGGCTATGTTGCACTGATGAGCAGCATTAGTGATTCCAAACATTCTTCATTTGAAGAAGAAGATAAATTACAAGTATGGAAGGATGCCATGCTTGAGGAATACATGTCTATTATAAAGAACAATGTTTGGGACATTGTGCCAAGGCCAAAAGACAAATCAGTGATTTCTTCCAAATGGATCTATAAGATCAAACATGCAGCTAATGGAAGTGTGGAAAAGTTCAAAGAAAGATTTTTAGCCAGAGGCTTCACTCATAAAGAAGGAATTGACTACGAAGAGACTTTTGATCCTTTAGCCAGGTATACCTCCATTCAAGCTATTATTTCTTTAGCTTCCGTACTTGGTTGGAAACTGCATTAGATGGATGTAAAAACAACATTCTTGAATGGAAAGATTGAACATGAGGTCTTTATGGAACAACCATATGGTTTTATACTGCATAACAAAGGCACTCATGTATGCAAGCTAAGGAAGGCCTTGTATGGTCTTAAGTAGACTCCCAGAGTTTGTATGACAGGATTGATGGCTTTCTTAAAAGCCTGGGCTTTCAGAAAAGTGATGCTGATGCAAATCTATACTTCAAGGTAAGAGGTAACCAACCTGTTATACTAATCTTGTATGTTGATGATCTCTTTCTAACAAGAAATGAAGGGATAATATCCTGGTGTAAGAGGGATCTAACATCAAAATTCAAGATGAAAGACTTAGTCTTGATGCATTACTTCCTAGGATTGGAAGTGTGGCAAAGACAGGGAGAGATATTTCTGGCACAAGGAAAATACACATTGGATGTACTAAAGAGGTTTGGTATGATGGATTGAAAATCGATGTCTACTCTGATGGTTACCAACCTGAAGAAGTTGCATGATTCTGATATAGGTTCAGATTTGGTGGATCCCAGCATGTATAGGCAGCTGATTGGATCATTGATGTACATGATCCACACTAGGCCAGATATATGTTATGTAGTTTTCAATGAGTCAGTTCATGATTGAACTGAGACAGAGACACTAGGTGGCAGCAAAGCACATCTTGAGATATCTCAGAGGGACTATTACTTATGGTCTGAGATATACATCCAGTGGTGGTTTATTTCTACATGGGTATGCAGATGTTGACTGGGTAGGAAGCCCAGTGGATTGGAAGAGTACTTCTGGATACTGCTTTAGTTTAGGATCCGCTATGATCTCTTGGTGAAGCCGAAGGCAGGGATCCATTACACAGAGTACAATAGAGGCTGAGTACATTGCAGCAAGTGATGCTAGCAAGGAAGCAACATGGCTCAGAAAATTGGTTTATGGGTTGTTTGGTGACAAGCTTGAGACGATGGTGGTTCAATGTGATAATCAAAGTTGCATAAAATTGACAGAGAACCCGGTATTTCATGACAGGTCAAAACATATTGACATGAGGTTCCACTACATCTGAGACTTGGTCCAGAGAAAAACTGTAAAGTTACAATACATAGCCACAAGAGAGCAGGTAGTTGATATCCTGACCAAGCCTCTGACCTCGAGATAGTTTGTGTAGCTAAGAGGAAATATTGGTGTGGTTGAGAATGACTCCCTCGCTGAGAGGGAGTATTAAATTTGGTAGCATCGATAGTCATTCTCCAATGAGAGGCCATATGGGCCACCTTGAGGCTTTCCAGGGAGATTTGGAGAATCAAACAGTCTTGTGAGGTATTGACAAAATCCAAGGGGAACGGACAACCTCTGTGAGTCAAACCAAAAGTCAGGATGAACGAGATGCTATGTGATTCTAATGCGAAAGTCAGGGGGAACATATGACCTCTGTGATAATAAACAGTCTAGTGCAAAAATCAGGGGGAACGTACAACCTTTGCGAGCATAGACAGACTAGTGCAAAACTCAGGGGGAACATACAACCTCTGTGAGCCTAGTCAAACCTTGTGAGCCATGAGAAAAAGTCAAGGTATCAAGCAAAATTTAGGTTGAATATAAAATTGCTATGAGCTAGAAACAAATGATATTCCTAATATTGCAAATGATGTAATTGTATTGATCTAGTGCATTGGCACATGTAAACATTATCCACCATGAAGAGAATTATGAATTTCTTTGTCAAGAGTTGTAACTAAAGTCTTGAGTCTAGTTCTATATTAGAAATAAAGTGTAATGTTGACTTGCAACTAAAGTCTTGAGTCTAGTTCTATTTTAGTAATGTTGAGTTGCAACTAAAGTCTTGAGTCTAGTTCTATTTTAGTAATATTGAGTTGCAACTAAAGTCTTGAGTCTAGAACTAAAGTGTAATGTTGAGTTGCAACTAAAGTCTTAAATCTAGTTCTAAGTTTGAACTAAAGCATGTCAGTCTCAAGTCTAGTTCTAAGTTCAAACTAAAGTGTAATGTTGAGTTGTAACCAATCTCAAGTCTAGTTCTAAAGTTCAAACTAAAGTGTAACGCCAAGTTGTAACCAATCTCAAGTCTAGTTCTAAGTTCGAACTAAAGTATGAAGCTGAGTTATGACTAATGCATGCAATCAGGTTACTATTTCAAGCTTCTCCTCTTCCCCTCTTCAGCCTATATAAGAAGAGGTTGAACCCTCTCCTTAATACAGTTTGTGCAACATAGTTTTGCAATACAGTTTTGCAATACAATTTTGAAACATAGTTTTCATATGCAGGTTGAGGATGAAGTAATAGAGGAGAAAATCAATGATAAAGAGGCAGCATATCAAAGGTGTATTTCAGCAAGGTCTTCTAAGTCTTTGCCAGGTCAGAGTCATCTTGGCAATCTCTTTGAGAGAATAACATTCATGGTGGATATTTGTAAGATTTCTTTCATTATTAATTCAATAAAGGAATATTGTTTGCTGGGGTTTTCTCCCTGTATAGGGTTTCCCCAGGGTATATGTGTTGTTGATGTGCATGTTTACTTATCTACATAGTTATTTCTATTCGATTATGATTTGGAATTGTTGAAGTATATTAAGATGGAATCAAATTATTGAAGAAAATAAAAGACTTAATCCGCATAAAAAGTCAAACTCATAATTTAACACATATCAGTACAGAGAGTCGATAAAAGCTCGAATCTTGTCTGTTCAAGAACTAGGGACACAATAGAAGCATGGTAACAATATAAGGAGTCGATCTATACCTGTGATCAACTCATGTGGATGAAATTTGAATCAATATTAGTCTTCTAATTAAATGAGAAGCTTACACAATAAATTAATGAATAAAAGGAGAAGATTATTTATGTTAAAATTAAATGAAGATGTGCAATGGTTCATGTCAAAAGACACAATGGTTCAATCCTATACCTATTGAAATACTATATAAACCAGAAATGGTGGTGAATCTCTGTGTGTCTTGGTTGGTGCCTGTTTACAAGCTGAGTCTTGTTATGAGGGTTGGATTCCTCACATCTCAGTTGGATCTAAGATCAACAAGATGGGTCTTGTATCAGAGAGTTGGATCTCTCATATTCAGTTGAAGTTGAAGATATTAAAGGATTGATTTTATTTGTATTCATTCAAGTTAAATAAATAGAAGAAATATATTTTATCTACTTCATACAGTTTATGTTATACATGTTTATGAATAATTAATTAAGTTGCATATATATTATTTAGTTAATTCAGTTAATCTATGAAAGTGTGAAAAGAAGTCAAAAGTTCCAAACATTGATTTACCCCCCCCCCCCACTCAATGTTAGTGTATGTTTCAACAGGAAATTCCCTCAGTTAATTTTTCAAGATTTAAATCGATATGTAATTGCCAAAGACCTAGAGTATGTAACTTCTATTGATTCTAGAATGAATTTAGATAGATTGGAAGTTGTATAGTGTGTTATGATTAGTTATGGGATCATAACCATGTTAATTTAGGAGACATAATCCTTCTATAACAATGAATATCCATAGAGCTAGTCATGTGTGAAACCATAATATGGTTGGATATGGAAGGGCTATAGTGCTATGTGAGCAGTCAATGGTATCTACTATATATTTGATGTTTGGACTATAGCCTCTTTCTCGACACTGAAGAGAACTTAAGAATTATATTCTTGGTGTTGTATTTTGGTTGAAAAGGAAGGTATCCAAATAGTCAGGCATGCAGTAGAAAGTGTGTGGATGATGTGTTGAGGTGTTGGCCAGACCTTCCAATTCATCATGGTGGAATGCATGAAATATTTATGTGGTGTTATGTAGTCAATGCATGGATTCATTGTGTAGATGTGATGCAGACCCCCTATCTCAGCAGGGTCCACGGACCTCCCAGTCTTTGGATCGTTCTTCTTCTGAGCCGAATTAGCTCTTCGGGCTCTTGCTAGAACCCTTCGAACAAATCCACAGGTCCCTTACGAATGCTCAGTTGGATTTTTCGGGTGCCAAGCGTGAGCTCCCACAGCACGCGACCAAGGGTTGTGACCAAGTGCCAAGCCGAAAAGGCGCTTATCGGGGACCGGGACTTCCCGAGTCAAGTGTTTCATCTCCTGGTCTCCCGAATCTCTGGTAGCCAAAATGCCGAAATGGTCCGGTGCTCTCTCCTTCGGGATTTCATGTTTTGTGAAATCTGGATGCAAGGGATTTCCTTGCACCTTAGGGCCTCTGGTCGTCGAAAAGTCGAAATACCAGGTGCCTATTCTTTCAGGATTTCGCACTTCGCGATATCAGGATGCACGGGACGTCCTTGCTCCTTAGAACCTCCGGCCGCAGAAAAATCGAAATGGCCCGATGCTCTCTCCTTCGGGATTTCACGTTTCGTGAAATCTGGATGCAAGGAATTTCCTTGCACCTTAGGATCTTGGGTCATCGAAAATCCAAAATACCCAGTGCCTATTCTTTTGGGATTTCACGTTTCACAAAATCAGGATACAATGGGTATCCTTGCTCCTTGGAGTCCTTGGTTGCTGAAAAGCCGAAATGCCCAAATGTCGAAACCTCGAAATACCTTGGTGTTCAATCAACGACTCACAATAGTCCCTGTGATAGATGACTCATGATGAATCGTGATTTCGCTATTTTGCGATTCAAGGTTCTGAGGGACTAGAACCTCTGTCTTTCCAACTCCTGGTACCTGAAGTTCTGAAATGAACGTCGAGAACCTCTCGCCGCTAACCTCCTTGTAGCTCTACCTGATCTGACGGCCTGTGGGGTTTCAGTGTTCCTCCTCGAGGATTCTCCACCGTCCATTCAGATTTCTGAACTCTCCTCCTAGATCTATGTAGGGTTAAAGCTTGTGCTCCTTCCTTCAATCAAATGACCTGTGGGGATTTCCACCTCGATCCAACGCTCGACGATGTTCTTCCTCCTAAGCGTTTACTCAACTTCGACTTAGGATATTTCTAATTCTGTGAAGACTTGGTCTTCGCTCCTTCTAGGGAATGGGTTCCTAGATCCCGATAACACTTTCCGAAGTATTATTTCTCCTGAGATTTGTCTGGTTCACACTCCAGCTTCCGCGCACTCCTTGCGTCTGAGGGAGTTCGATAGCTCAGATTCACGACGTTTTCTCTCTAACTCGATGCACACCTTGCAGAGCTCCCAGTGAAGAGAAAACAATTCCACAACGTTCCTCCCTGGCTCGATGCACACCTTCCAGAGCTCCAAATGAAGAGAAATAATTGAAACTACCAAAAACTCAGTTCCATTCACTTGTTTATAAAACAGAAAATAACAGGAAAATACACATAGTCCAAGCTCAACACATTTGGCTCAATTTTCCTTTATGTTATATTCACAAGTGCCTAATGGCTACAGATTACATTCAAAATTACAGTAACTTAAAACATTTTCTTCCTGCTAATTCGCAGTTCTCTCCTACAACTAATTTTTCTCTATATTCCATCTCTCTATCCTAACTGGGTGTGTCAACTTCTACATAACTCAAGGATGCTTCTAGGGTTTCCCCTAGCTACTTGCCTACTCTAAAATTCATCCTACACTATCTAAGTCCAGTCACATTCCAGAGCCGAAGTGGAAACTCCTGCTCTGTTTACAATTTCAAAAACTTGCTTTACAAGATAAAATTTGGCACCGGTTCAAGCGTGACTCAAAAAGTGAATTATGGTGCTGAGTGGAGGTGGATCCCAAAATCCATTGTAGCCGCCCATGTCAAAGCTCTGGAATAACTCGCACGTGTTGACTGTTCCTGCCTCTATGCGCTTGACACGATGCTCCTACATCATACTCCCCTTGACAAAAATTCATTGACTCCTGTCCATGAGATCCTCTACTGATTTTCCCTGCTTCTTGATATCAGCTTCATTTTCCCAACTGGAATATTCAATTGGGTGTCCCTTCCATTTGACCAGATACTCAAAATAAGTCTTCCTCCTGGTCTTCTTGTGAATCCTCTGATCAACAATTTTCTCCATCTGCGACTTTTCTGTTTCTCCCACTGAATATTTCCTTGATCTTTTGACCCTTATGTGTCATCTTTCCTGTAAGGATACAGGTCTGAAACATTGAATATGGGTGAAATGCCCACACCATCTAGAATTTCGATCTCATAGGCATTTGCATTGAACTTCCTTAAGATCTTACAGGGTCCTATCTTCTTCATCTTCAATTTGTTATATGTTCCCCTAGGGAACCTTTCCTTCCTGAGATGTGCTAAAACCTGATCTCCCACTTCAAATTGAAGTTCCCTGCAATGTTTATCAGCTCTGTGTTTGTATTTTTTATTAGAACTTTGTAATTGTTCTTTGATCCGACCATGGAGTTTCTGCATCTCAGCAGCAAAATCCTTTGCTCCGGCACTTCTGATCTCTCCCTATCCCAAGTCCCTTAACTCAGACACTCCCCTGGGTTGCATTCCATAGATTATTTGGAACAGGCTCCTTCTAGTGCTTCTATTTGGTGGGACATTGTATGCAAATTCTGCTTGTGGCAGAATCTGATCCCACTGGTTATGGTGTTCAGTAACCAGGCTTCTCAATAAGTTTCCCAAAATTCTATTTATCACCTCAGTTTTCCCATCTGTCTGAGGGTGATAAGTTGAGTTGAAGGAAAAATTTGTCCCCATATTCTTCCACAACGTCCTCCAAAAGTGACCAACAAATTTTGTGTCTCTGTCTAAGACAATGCTTCTGGGTAGGCTGTGAAGTCTCACAACTTCTATGAAAAACAGATTTGCAACATGTGTTGCATCACTGGTCTTCTGGCATGGGATGAAATGTGCCATCTTTGAAAACCTATCCACCACCACAAATATGGAATCGAATCCCCTTTGTGTTGTTGGCAATCCCAACACAAAATCCATGCTTATTGCATCCCAATGCCTCTCTGGTATTGGCAATGGTTGATACAATGTAGTGTTTTGTCTTTTCCCCTTTGCATGTTGGCAGTTTCTACATCTGTTTATCAACATTATCATATATGTTCTCATACCTGGCCAATAGTACGAGCTGCTCAACTGTGAAAACGTTTTATCATGGCCGAAATGTCCAGCCAATCCTCCACTATGCTTATCCTTTAGAAGATTGTCCCTCACTGAGCATATTGGTATGCAAAATTGATTTCCTATGAACAACAATCCTTCCTGAACCATATACTATGTCCACTGACTTCTATCTCTCAGTACAAGTCTTGTACATGCTTCGTAGGCCTCCTTGAAATCTGTATCATCACAATACATATCCTTAAGGTGTTCAAACCCCGAGAACTTCACCTGGAATTCCTGCATAATTAAACATCTCTTGCTTAATGCATCAATCACCTTGTTAGTATTCCCAACAATATGTTTGATGAAAAAAGTAAAATTTTGCATAAACTCAACCCATTTTGCATGTCTCTGATTCAGTTTTTCTTGTCAGGTTATGAATTGTAAAGCTTGGTTATCGTTGTACAAGACAAACTCTTGCGGGACAAGATAATGCCTCCATTTCTTCAATGCTTGAATTATGGCATAGAACTCCTTGTCATATGTGGAGTATTTCCTCTTAGTCTCATTCAACTTCTCGCTGAAATAGGCAACAGGTCGATTGTCCTGACTCATAACTGCTCCTATTGCAACTTCRCTTGCATTACATCCTACCTAAAATGTCTTTTCGAAATTCGGCAAGACCAGAATTGGTCATTCTGTTATATTCTCCTTCATTATATTGAAGCTATTTTCATCCTCCTCTATCCATTTAAAGGACTTGTGTCATTTCTTCACTGTATCCATCATTGGTGTGCAAATACCACTGAAGTCTCTAATGAAATTTTTGTAGAAACTTGCTAAACCATGAAAGCTCCTTACCTCGAACATGCTCCTTGGTGACGGCCATTCTCTGATCGCTTTCACCTTCTCTAGATCCATCTTCAGTTCATTAGAAGAGATCATGAAACCCAAATAAATGAGTTATGTATTCATAAAAGAGGATTTCTTCAAATTGATCAACAACTTCTCCTGTTGTAGCCTTCTCATTACTAGCGTTAGGTGCCTCAAATGCTCCTCTTTGGTCCTACTAAAGAACAGTATATCGTCCCGATATACAACCACGAAATTGCCAATGAAATATTTTAGAATTTTGTTCATCAGCCTCATAAAAGTGCTCGGGGAATTCGTTAAGCCAAATGGCATAACTAGCCACTCATACAGGCCTTCATTCGTCTTAAAGGTTGTTTTCCATTCATCACCTTCTCTCATCCTGATCTGGTGATATCCACTTTTCAGGTCTATTTTAGAAAAGAAATTTGCTCCGCTTAAGAAGTCCATTAAATCATCCATTCTTGGTAAAGGGAATCTGTACCTAATGGTGATCTTGTTGATGGCTCTCGAGTCTGTGCACATTCTCCATCCTCCATCTTTCTTTGGGCTTAACATAGTTGGTACTGCACATGGGATCAAACTTTCTCTAACTAAGCCCTTATCCAGCAAATCTTGGACTTGTTTCTTCACCTCCTCATTTTCTTGAGGTGTCAATTTGTACGCTTCCTTGTTTGGAAGGCTTGCTCCTAGTATTAGGTCGATATGATGATTGATACTCCTGATGGGTGGCAATGAGTTTGGCAGCTCATCCACCACTATATCAACAAAATTATCCAGCAACTCTTGAAATTCTTCAGGTAGATCATTCACTGATGTACGTGTAAGGATGACTCTGGGCTTCCTCACCATAGGGACCTACATCTCCTCTTCTTTCTTGACTTCTTTCAGGAGTTCCTTCCCGCTCATGAGAATTATGCTTGTGATGGCTTCCTCTTTCTCTCTCTTCTCCTCCATTGGCAACAACATATGTGTCCTACCATTCTTCTCCAATGTATATGTATTCTTTATTCCATCGTTAATGACATTTCTGTCAAACTGCCATGGTCTTCCCAACACAATGTGGCATACGTCCATGGGAATTACATCACATAGAATTTCATCTTTATATCCTCCTATTTTAATTTCAACCAAGCATTGTTTAGCGATCGTTACCTAGTGTCCTTTTTGTAGCCATGAGACTTTGGATGGCCTCGGATGTGCAGTCATCTTCAGCTCCAATTTGTCCACCATCTCTGTGGATACTAGGTTGTCAGTACTCCCACTGTCAATGATTACCTTGCATACTTTATCCTTAGTCTTGCAAGCTGTCCTAAAGAGACTATTTCCTTGCACTGGCTTCTCAATTTCTGCCTCTGGTTTTAATAGAACTTTTCTCAACATCAAGGATGCTTCATCCTATGCTCCTTCTACTTCAACATCTCTTCGTTGTGATTCTTAAATGTGAGCTTCTCCTCCTTTTTTCTTCTTCTTGGGACATTCCCAAGACATGTGCCCTATCTTTCCACAATTATAAAACTTTACTCCTCCTCTGCCTCTTCCTCTAGAAGAGTTTCTTCCACCACTCTATCTTCCTCATGAACTTCCTCCTTGTTCTGAGTGATTGTGTGGTTTTTTAGCCTCATCCTTAGACTGATGTGCTCTGTCATGGTTAAATCCCTTGCTTTTTCTTGGGACCGAGCTTTTACCTTTTCCTCACTAGTTCTGTTTTTTGTCCAGCTTCTCCTCTGTTTCAGCGCAAAATGATAAGAATCTTCCACAATCCCCACTGAAATCATGCTCAGCTCATCTTCGAATTCATATCTCAAGCCATTTACATATCTAGTGACTTTTTCTTCGTCTCTCTCCCTTTGTCCAGTCATGATGTTCAGCCTGTAGAACTCCTCGGTGTACTCCTTGACTGTCATTCCTTTCTATCTCAGGTTTTGTAGATTCTTGAACAGATTGATCTGGTAGTCCTTGGATATGAACTTAGCCTTCATCTTGGCTACCATCCTGTCCCAACTCTTTATCCTCTATTTTCCTTTACCTCTCCTCTCAGCCTGTAGTTCATCCCACCACAGTGTTGCATTCCCTTTTAGCCTGGTGACTGTCTGCTTCACCTTCTTTTCCTCATCGACATATTCATAGTCGAAGTGTTTGTCCATGGACCTTATCCAGTCCAACGGTTCTTCAACATCTAGATTTCCCCCATATATGGGGACCTTTATCTTAGCTCTGCCCCCCAATCTGGCAACTGCTCTCAACAAACGTTCTTCTGCAGCATCTTGTCCTACAGCTTCTTCAACCTTATCCTCTTCACTTTTCGCATCACTGACATCCCCAACATTAGGTTCTCTTCTCTGTGCTACTTCCATTGCTTCCATTCAGGCACGAAACTCTCACATATCCCTTTCTACAGCACAGTTGGCTAAAGGTGGATCTCATATTCTTGGTGGAATTGTGTTGACTATCTGTCACACACAGAGTACAACTATGAGTTTTCTGTCTCCCTCTTTTTCCTCCTTCGCCTGAAATACACAGATGAAAAATATCGCTATGATACCACTTGATGCAGACCCCCTACCTCAGCAGGGTCCACGGACCTCCTGGTCTCTGGATCATTCTTCTTCTGAGCCGAATTAGCTCTTCAGGCTCTTTCTAGAACCCTTCGAACAAATCCACAGGTCCCTTACGAATGCTCAGTTGTCTTTTTTGGGTTCCAAGCATGAGCTCCCACAACGCGCAACTAAGGGTTGTGACCAAGTGCCAAGCTGAAAAGGAGCTTATCGGGAATCGGGGCTTCCCGAGTCAAGTGTTCTGTCTCTTGGTCTCTCGAACCTCCGGTAGCCAAAATTCTGAAATGGTCCGGTGCTCTCTCCTTTGGGATTTCGTGTTTCATGAAATCTGGATGCAAGGGATTTCCTTGCACCTTAGGGCCTCCGGTCACTGAAAAGCCGAAATACCTAGAGCCTATTCTTTCGAGATTTCACGCTTCGTGAAATCAGGATGCGCAGGATGTCCTTGCTCCTTAGAACCTCTAGTCACAAAAAAATTGAAATGGCCCGATGCTCTCTCCTTCGGGATTTCACATTTCACAAAATCTGGATGCAAGGGATTTCCTTGCACCTTAGGATCTCCGGTCATTGAAAAGATGAAATACCCGACGCCTATTCTTTCAAGATTTTGCGTTTCACAAAATCAGGATACAAAGGGTATCCCTGCTCCTTAGAGTCCCTGGTCGCCGAAAAGCCGAAATTCCCAAATGCCGAAACGTCAAAATACCTTGGCGTTCAATCAACGGCTTACAACGAATCACGATTTCACTATTTTGCGATTTGGGGTTCTGAGGGACTAGAACCTTTGTCTTTCCAACTCCCAATACCCTAAGTCCCAAAATGAACGTCGAGAACCTCTCGTCGCTAACCTCCTCACAGCTCTTCTTGATCCGACGACCTACGAGGTTTTGATGTTCCTCCTCGAGGATTCTCCACCGTCCATTCAGATTTCCAAACTCTCCTTCTGGATCTATGCAGGGTTAAATCCTGTGCTCCTTCCTTCAATCAGACGGCCTGCGGGGATTTCCACCTCGATCCAATGCTCGACGACGTTCTTCCTCCTAAGATTTTACTCGACTTCGACTTAGGATATTTTTAAGTCTGCGAAGACTCGATCTTTGCTCCTTCTAGGTTATGTGTTCCTGGATCCTAATAACACTTTTCGAAGTATTATTCCTCCTGAGCTTTGTCTGGTTTAGACTCTGGATTTCATGCACTCCTTGTGTCTGAGGGAGTTCGATAACTCAGATTCACGGTGTTTTCTCTCTGGCTCAATGCACACCTTGCAGAGCTCCCAGTGAAGAGAAAACAATTCCACATCGTTCCTCCCTGGCTCAATGCACACCTTACAGAGCTCCAAATGAAGAGAAACAATTGAAACTGCCAAAAACTCACAGTTCCATTCACTTGTTTATAAAACAAAAAATAACAGGAAAATACACACAGTCCAAGCTCAACACATTTGGATCAATTTTCCATTCTATTATATTCACAAGTTCCTAATGGCTACAGATTACATTCAAAATTACAGTAACTCAAAACATTTTCTTCCTGCCAATTCGCAGTTCTCTCCTACAGCTAATTTTTCTCTGTATTCCAGCTCTCTATCCTAACTGGCTGTGTCAACTTCTACATAAATCAAAGATGCTTCTAGGGTTTCCCCTGGCTACTTGCCTACTCTAAAATTCATCCTACACTATCTAAGTCCAATCGCATTCCATAGCTGAAGTGGAAACTCCTACTCTGTTTACAATTTCAAAAACTTGCTTTACAGGGTAAAATTCGGCATCAGTTCAAGCGTGCCTCAAAAAGTGAATTATGGCACTGAGTGGAGGTGGATCCCAAAATCCATTGTAGCCGCCCACGTTGAAGTTCTGGAAGAACTCACACGTGTTGAATGTTCCTGCCTCTATGCGCTTGGCACGATGCTCCTGCATCAAGATGTGGCCATGGGTATTGGCACATTGATTGTTATTTTATTTAGTAATTAATTGTTGCATTATTAAAAGCATGTGGTGTTTAAAATACATAATGATGGATAGTTTCATTATATTTAATATGAATACTAGTTGAAGGTGATTGGATTTTTGTTTGTTACAATTCTGAGATCACTTTTTGGAGCTATTAAAAAAGTTACAAGTGGTATTACAAGAATTATTGAATGCATTTTGATGAATGCATGTATATATTTTATAAAATAGAAATTATTATGATAATACCTGAAATGATATGAGTATTGCTAACTCATGAAGTTGAAAACACTTCAGGAGCTATTAGATAATGCAACAAGAAAGTTGCAGGTGAGAGTAGTTATATAATGATAAATTATGGAAAAGCTTTGTCAATGTAACATAGTGATAGAAATATTGGTGGATAGAAGAAATAAAATATTGGTTGATAATACATGTGTAAAGAATGATGGATTCATTATAGTTAACAATTGGATTAATGGAAGTGATTGAATTGTTGTTGTAAACAATTTTGAGATCACTTTGTGAATTTTTGTAATTGTTGCCCTGAAAAAATACATATGAATGATATTGACAACTTGTTTGGTTGAGTGAAGGTTGAGGAAAATTGAAAGTAGAATGGTCTTGGATATGGAAGGGATGTAAGCCTAGAAGGAAGACTGATATCTATAGCTACAAAATCCAAACATTATCAGCAGAAAAATCCATGCCTGGAAAATTTATTTTCCTATATAAAACAGATTTGAGAAATTAATAGTTACAAATTGTTACATTATTATACTATCAATTGCTTTGGATGATTGAAGGTTGAGAAAATTACAAGAATAATGGTATTGGGTATGGCATTGTGATCCAGGTGGATATTGGTGGCCACCCACCTATTCCAACTAGATCCTCTTGTCTGTTTTTAGTTCAGCACGTTATTTTGTACTTATTTGTAATTGTGGGTTCTACACTTCTGGGGTATTCTAAATCCCTACACATTTTCCAAGTGGATACTGGTGGCCTCTCACCTAATCCAATTGGATTATTTTTTATGTTTTCATGTCATCACATCTTGTTGTACTTTTAGGGTCATTTTGGAGCCCTAAACAGTGTTTTTTGGCTCGCCATAGTTAAACTATAGACAAAGTCAAAGTTTGATGGTGTAATGTGTAGTTCTCTAAAATACCTTTCCAACAGGCTATCACATGCCTAAAATGGAGGTCGTATGCAAAATTTACAACCCCAAGAAGTTGAGGTACCAACTTACCCATAGGGGCCCACATGACTTTTGTTGTTTCACCTCCTAGGGTTAGGTTTTTTTATGTATAGGGTTTTTTCATTCATGAGTAATATTAAAAATTCCTTTGGAGCATCATTGTAATCATTCTGCTTAGATGGATGCGAGTAGCAGCCACATCTCATCTTAGAGATAGCTACCACCATTCGAGCAAGTGTTTCAGTTCTGCAGTTTTATAGTTTCAACCTATTTCATTTATTCAATAGAAGATATTTTTCACTAGATATATGTGTTGTTCTTTGTATCTCTATGTTTATTGTATCCAATATGTTAATCATTTTGTTCTGCTCCTAAATCTGGATCAGTGATATCAGATAATTCTTCTCTTCAATTATTTTTCTTCGTGCATGTCCCCAACAAGATATGGGTACAAGAAGTTGGGACTCGAACCAATCGAGCCATTGCAAGATCGGTTTCTCTGATCCCAACAAAAACCCATGGGAAACAAAAATAAATATGATGGAGAAGGATATATTTTTAAAATGTTGCTCAAGGAATCCCTTGCGTGACAAAGGAACAAAATGATGGATAACTTTGTGCAGATCCTTCGACAGCTGCCCACAGGAGAAGCATATTCATCAAGTGACCATGCAACCCCCTTCAAGGTCATTAAGTAAATTTTGATATTCCATTATTTGAAGGACTGATAGATGCGGATGCTGTAGATAAATGGTTGAATTTGCTCAAAGGGTATTTTTCGGTCCAAATTTTTTCCAATAGGGAAAATATTACTTTTGCACTCCTCAAGGTCATCCCCCATGTTAAGGACTAGTGCGACACTTACTCTGAGGAAAGGGCCATAGAGGAATCTGCAATATTTTTGGTTTCCCCTACATGGGATTCCTTTTGGGATTCCATTAAAGAACAATACTACCATGTTGGAAGCTATGAACCAGTACACCAGATGGACAACCCTGCGTCAAGAAAGGGACCAAACAGTATCATATTTCACCAATATTTTCCATACCCTGCACACCAAGTTGGGTATAAAATACTCTAAGAGACATCTTGTGCTCAAATACCGCGGTTGTTTTCATAGCTAGATTTAAAAAGAAATGGAGTTTTTGGACATCGCCTCATTGGGTATGTCTTATAGATATGCTATCAAGATCGAGAAGAAATTTAAGTAGAAGAGGCGAGAGTTTGGATCTGCAAACTCCTCACATCCGAAGGAGGTAAAAGGCGGCCCCAACCCACAAAGCAAGGGACAGAGAAAATATGGCCACTCTCAGGACAACCAATCCAATCTGCAACACAAGAAGGGAAATGAGAAGATGAAGAAGGACACGGGAAAATGGTGTGAATACCATAAAATACCTTGGCACAACATTGAATAATGTCACTCCAAGCAGTCACTCATGGTCGAGCTAAAGGCTTCTGAGTTAGAGGTTGATTCTGATTCTGAATCAAATCCAAAAGGAGGGAATCAGATTATAGATGATGAACCCATTTCCATCATCGCTACCACCAAAATCCATCCAAGTGAACCAAAAGAACCAGGGGAAGGGGAATGTCTCTTTCACTCATAGATGTGGGTAAAAGGGGCTCCGCTTCATTTCATTGTTTATAGTGGCAGTGAGAAGAACCTGATCTCATCATAGGTCATCAAGTGGTTGGACCTGCTGATGACACCGCACCTGTAGCCCTACACCATCGGCTGGCTTCGCCAAGGAAGAGATCTTTGTGTCAGCTAACAATGTTGTCTTCCCTATGACATCAATCCCTTCAAAGATGAGGTATTGTGTCATATTTCTCCCCTTGAAGTTTGTGATGTTCTTTTAGGACAACCATATTTGTGGAAGAATCATGTTGTGTATGACTCTAGACCCCGGAGTGTTATTATTACTTTCGGTAGACAATAATACCATATATTATAGGTAGTGTCGCCTACAACTATTTATTTAATATCTTATAAGAAATGCAGTAAGGTCATTTCACAGACCGGGAAGTTCGTCTTCTTTGTGATCTATTCTCATAGTAAGCATAAGGTCTTGGCCACATTTGTGGCCTCTAAACAAATCCTCTCTTTGCAGAAGAAGCAAGTGTATGGTATCGTGGAAGAGTACATAGACATATTCTCCTCACCCACCGAGGTACTGACACAGTTCCAAGTAAAACATCCAATTGATGTAACCTCTAGTGCACCTATTCCTAATGGACCATTCTATCGTCGCTCGTTGATGGAAAATGATGAAATCAAGCATTAGATAAACGAGCTTCTTCAAAAGGGGCAAATTAGGCCCAAATCCTCCCCTTGTGGAAGCCCGATTGTATTGGTGGAGAATAAAGACAGGACACGATGACTCCACATTGATTACAGAGCATTAAAAAAAATCACAATCAGAAACCGATACCCAATTCCTAGGATTGATGACCTTCTTGACCAACTCAAGGGGGGGAATTTCTTCAACAATATTGACCTAAAGTCTGACTACCACCAGGTTCCCATTGAACCAAATGATGTTTGGAAGATAAATTTCAAATCTAAAGAAGGTCTCTTTGAATGGTTGGTCAGGCCCTTTGGCATAACAAATGCACCAACCACTTTCATGAGGTTAATGGATGATGTATTGAGACCCTTCACCAACTCTTTTGTGGTGGCATATTTGTATGACATCCTCATCTTCAGCAGAACTTGGGAGGAGCACATGCGACATATTCAATAGGTTTTTAGCACTTTGTGGTAGCACAAGCTATATGCCAACCTGGAAAAATGATCCTTTTCCATGAACAGGGTCCAATACTTGGGATACATTTTTTATGAGCATGGGGTACATGTCGATCCCGCTAAGATCCAATTAATCCATGACTGGACATCCCCGACCACACTAACCGATCTTCAAAGCTTCTTGGGATTGGTCGATTTCTACCCACGGTTCGTGTTGTGAATCTCCCATATTGCATGGGCACTCAACCACGTGACCAAGGGAGGTGGCAGGGAAATTTTCGTGTGGGGGAAGGAAAAACAACAACTATTTGATGATTTGAAGAATCACTTGTGATCAGCTCCAGTACTCTCCTTGTCTGATCTACAACAACCATTCGATATTGAGACTGATGCATATGACTATGTTGTAGGAACAGTTCTCAGTTAGCATAGTCATCCGGTGGCAAAACATAGTGAGACACTCTCAGATACTTTCTATAAATGCCCCACCTAAGACAAGGAAATGTATTCCATTATACAATCCTATCGTCAATGGAAACATTACATTCTGGGAAAGGATATGATCATCCACACTGATCACAAGCCTCTATAGTTCATACAGACACGGAGGAAGTTGTAGAATGACCTCCATCAAAAGTGATCCACCTACCTATAGCAATTCCATCTCAACATCAAGTATAAGACAAGGAGCACAAATCTTGTCACTGAATTCCTCAGTCAACCTCCTGTGGATGCCCTCACCATTGTGCTCCATTCTTGTGAACATGAGGCATATGAGTGGCCCCAACTTTATCAGCAAGATATGGACTTTGCCACSACCTATCATCTCTTGGGTACAAGCGCAACTGTCACCAATTTTCACATTCAATATGAGATGTTATTCCATCTGGTCCATCTATGTGTTCCTGCAAGGGAGTGTGCAAAGCTTATTTAGGAATCCCACTATATTTGGGTGGCAGGACATTTTGGCGTGGAGAAAGTTCTGGTCATTCTCCAGAAACATTTTTTTTGGCCAAAAAATTGACAAGACGTCAACAAGTATATTAGATCTTGCACTTCCTGTGCCATTTCCAAGCCAACCATCAAGAAGAAAGTTTTATACACCCTTCTTCCTACACTCGAGAAACCTTGGGAATCCATCTCGATGGATTACATTTCTGGCCTTCCGTCCACCAAGCATGACAATGATTGTGTATTTTTGGTCATTTATCAATTTTTGAAGATGGCCATCCTCACAGAATGCAAGAAGAACATCACAGCGACAGATACTTCCAAGCTCTTCTTCGAATGAGTGTGGGTCCATTTTGGGATACCGCATACCATCATCTCTGACCAGAACAACAATTTCCTCAACACATTTTGGTCAAGTATCTAGTCACTATTGGACACCAAGCACACTAAATCCACTTCTTTCCATCCCCAAATAGATGGCCAAATAGAGGTCGTCATTCGAATGATTGTGCACATCCTGTGCATGTACAACTCTAAGTATCTGTGTACATGGGATGATAATATTCCCTATGTTTAGCGCAATTACAATATGGCTCTCCATAGCTCCACCGACCATAGCCCATTTCAGGTGGGACTGGGATTCCAACCCTTGGGTCCCATTAATGTTGGACTACCTCTAGAAACCACACAGAAAAAATCTTCCCATGTTCAGTCTAAGAAAGACAAATCCACCAGATTCATTGAGTTGAATCAACACATTCGCCAACAAGTCCATGATATTTTGCAGAAAACCAATGTTAAGTATAAGAAGCGCCATGATCAACACAGGGTACCACACTAGTTTTAGGTTGGAGACAAGGTCTGGTTACACTTGCAGAAGGAGCATCTTACACAGCCCCATCGAAATCTCTACCCACTTCTCTATGGGCCTTACACCATCACCAAGGTTGTGGGTAACAATTCTTTTGAGATCAACAATCCACCATTCCTTGGCTTGCACCCAATGTTCAATGTGGACCTCAGTCCACCATATTTTTTAGCATTATTGAATACCTTAGAGATCACAGAACAGTTGAAATTAACACATCTCAACCCTGACTGCATGGATCAGGAATCCATTGATCAGATAGTGGACACACAGGTCAAGGGAAACCACCAATAGAGGATCCAACTTTATCGGGTTGTCAAGGCAGGGTAGCTCCTACACCAAGGAAATTGGCTCACATGGGGCCAAATCCAACAGACATTTCCTCGCCTGATGGGGGAACTCAACTCAATGGAGACCATTTCTTCCTAGGGGGGGGGGGGGGGGGGGGGTTGATCCAGGTGGATATTGGTGGCCACCCACCTATTGAAACTGGCTCGTCTTGTAGTTTTTAGTTCAACACGCTCTTTTGTACTTCTTTGTAATTGTGGGTTCTACACTTTTGGGGTTGTCTGAAGCCCTACACATATTCTAGGTGGATACTAGTTTCCTCTCACCAAATCCAGCTATCTTATTTTGTACGTGTTAATGTCAGCACATCTTGTTGTACTTCCAGAGCTGTTTTGGATCCCTAAATAGTGTTTTTTGGGCTTGCCATAGTCAAAATGTAGACAGAGTCGGATTTCAACGATGAAATGTGTATTTCTCTAAAATACCTTTCCAATGGGCTATCACTTGCCTAAAACAGAGGTTGTATGCAAAAGTTATGACCTTGGGAGGTTGAGGTATCCACTTACCCATTGGGGCCCACATGACTTTTGGTGTTTCACCTCCTAGGGTTAGGTTTTTGGATGTCTATGGTTTTGGCATTCATGAGAAAGATTAGAAAGGCCTTTGGAGCCTCATTGTAATCATTCTTATTAGACAGATGCATGTGGAAGCCACATATCTTCTCAGAGATAGCTACCACCATTCGATCAAGTGTTTCAGTTCTGCAGTCTTATAGTTTCATCCTATTTCATTTATTCAATAGAAACTATTGTTCACTAGATATTTGTGTTGTTCTTCATATCTCTATGTTTATTGTATTCAATATATTAATCAGTTCATTCTGATCCTAAATCCGAATTAGATTGTTGTAATACATAATAAATATTGATGCCTGCAACTACAAGAGCCAAACGAATTATGAGTTGGAAGCTCATGCTATGAAACTTTGTTTTCTTGTATAAAACATATTTGACATTTATGATTGAAATTGTTATAAAAATATCTCATTATGACTGTATTTTTATAATACAAATGAGATGTTGGATATTGAATTTGGAAGCTCATGAAAAAGAACACCAGAAGGAAATCAAGCTCCATGATGAAGGCATCAAATGAAGAAAGTCCAGTGGACTTGTTGCAACTAGAGTTTTTGAAGCCACACCTATGAAACTTCCTGGTCGAGTGCATTGGAGCCCTGGAGAGAAGTGGAACAACCTGAGGGACTACATGGCATAGAAAGGGGTTCATTTCTTTGGGTTGTGCAGGGTTGATGGGGAATGAGAGCTCGTTGGTTGGAATTACTTCGAGAAATGTAAATTGTAAAATCTTTGTGCATGTTTTGGGTCGTAATGCCTATGTATACATGTTTAATTTTAGGCCATAATGACTATGTATATAAGAGTTGGCTAGACTTCATCTGTAGATTAATGCCAGAGGGCCTAGATTTGTAATGTTAATAACATAGGAATGGTGTCGTGCACTAAGGATAGTGACAAAATAAAGGGAGGGGGATGTAACACCTCGGTTTTAACGCTTATGAACTATAATGTATTATGTAATCATGGCTTTGGTTGGTGAGCCGATAAAGTTGAAAAGGGGAGAGAGTGCCTAGGAAATGCAATACATCTATATACATTAATAAAAAATGCATCAATGGTTGCAAGATGAATAATGACAAAAGAGATAGGGGTCTATGATTCCACAAGAGAGGGGCTTGAGGAGCTAAGTCTTTTATTATATTTTTATTTACCCATAATTGATTTTATGGAGAAAAGGGGTTACATAAGCTTCTTGGGGGAGGCCATGTGGTTCTTGATTTCCAAGTAATTATATAAACCCATCTTTGGTTTGTTTGGGGCTTCACTCACTCATCATTCATCATTTCCTTTCACTCTTTCATTTCTGGGTTCCTCATTCTTTCTCTTTCGTGTGCTCTTGGGGGGAGAATGGAAAATGAATGGCTAGAGGAGGAGAGACATGGTTAGGTGGATGTAATAAATTATTGATCATTCCAGGAGGGAATAGATGCCTATGTGAATGATATTGATGGTAGTTCAAAAAGAACTATCCACGACTGAGAATCCTTGGAGTTTCCAGTAGGGATATTTCCTGACTAGTAGCACTGGAGCCCTAGAGAAAAATGGAACGACCTAAGGGATTGCATGGTAGAGAAATGTGTTCATTTCTTCGGTTGTGCAGGATGAGGGGGAAAGAGAGTTGGAAATTCATATTTGTTGTGTGGTTGGGAAACCTGAGATCTAGTTAGCCAGTTGTTGTGTGTTTTAGATTTGGCCTAGGACCCGTCCTTGTGTAATCATAGCCTTGGCTTGGGGGTGACCTGTTGTTGAGAGTAAATGAACATCAGTGTTTATGGTTGGGATGAACGTCCTTGTTCTGCAGCCAATTGGTGAATGGTTACTTTCAAAGATAAGTACTCTGTGTGTTTTCTATACAATGTATTTTCTGTTGTGTATTTAATTAACTCTGAGATATGTATTTATAATGTGTCTGTCTGCTAGTTATTTTTTATGCATGGAACGTTGTTTAAATATTTTATGTTGTATCATGGATATTGATTAATGAATGTTATTCTTTCATTCTTATTCTTGAATTAATTATTATCAGAGTTTGAAATCCGTTTTGAAGCATATTTTGAAGTAGCATGGTCAACCTGTGGGTGGTTGGGTATGTTACATCAACTGAGTCCTAAGAAGGTGTGTGGTGGTCATGTCTAATAATAGTGTTAAGATAAATATTTGATGCTTGATTTATGTTAATCTTGCAATATATTAGACCATAAAACATGAGGAAATTTATAGATCAAGAAATCTAAATATAACAGTTCTGAAATTTGATAATTTTGTTACTTGAAAATTGTGGAAATGAAACTTATTTCTATGGTGATCTTTCATGTAACAGCTTGTTCAAAATGAAAATCGTGGAAATGGAAATGTAACCTTTGTTCGACCTATGAAAATTTCCAGTCACCCTTTGGAAACCCCCAAACCTTGTTCTGGTCGCAGCCTATTTTCGTTCACCTTAGAAAACCCCCAAATCATGCTTTGGTCACACCCGTCATTTGAAAATGAGTTTTACTTCCCTTGCCTATGGATTTTTTAACTTTTGTTTGTTTGAGATATCAATTGACACTAAATTTGGAACCATATACACCGAATTTAGCATCGATTAAGTTGGTAAATGTAATCTATGATGGGCACATGAGTGGGCGCAAAAAATGCCTAGCTTTGTGCCTAAACAATGGAAAAAAACCACACCATCTCCAACAACATGTCTATTATGGTTGTAGTTACCATGTGGTCTACGATGATCAGTGGGTGTTGGAATCCTGAAGTAAAAGGTGACATATCAAGGGAAAAAATTTACTAAAATTTGTTGTCAAGTTGGTATAGGGACAAATGGGTTATGTGTGGTGGGAAAAGAGCTCGAAGTTTAGGAAGACAAAAGGAGTATTATTCATAAGATATAATTTTCAAATGTGGTATTGTATTCATCCTCTGGTGGTATCCTTCTCCATTGAAAGGAAATTTATGTTGAATTTATTGTACAAGATGGATATGTTTCTAGTGTTGGTGTGAGAGAACATGAACCTGCTAGTTGTGGTATTTCTATAGAGGAGAGGATTTTAGCCTTGGATGAATAGAGTGGAAATCTTCCTTTGGGATATTATATTGATTTTAAAGGTGTTGGATTTACATTTGGTCAAATTAACTATAGTCAATTTTTCTAGTTTGGGGAAGGTTGTTTATTTAAGGAGTTATGTGGAGCACGCTCGATTGACCAATAATAATTTAGTGGAAGTTTTTCTTCCTCTAAAATTAGTTCATGATCTTCAAGTTTCCCCATATGTATATATCATTGTGAATGAGGCCTCGAGTAATATAAAATTAGTTGATCTTCAGTTGGTTATTAGTGGTTTGGAGAAGAGATGAAACCTCTCAATTGATAGCCATTGTAAGGGAAACCCTACTAAGGGTGATAGGGATAGTGGTGAAGCATCTCAAGGAGTGAATGGTAATTTTGGTAGTGGAGATAAGGAATTTGGTACAAGGAAGATGAATAAGTGTGCTCAAAAACAAAGTTTTTTTTATCAAACTAGTTCTTGGTCAAGACATCAAAATGCATGAGGTGTTTGGTTTGACTTCTTAATCCATTGTCAACTGATTTCATGGTAGGAAAGTGGGTGAATTTTCATTATTGAGGGCATGGTTGAAATATACATGGGAATCTTAGGTAGGGTACACTCTGAATTATTTTCTTTTATCTATAGGTTGGTTAGGGTTTCTCTTTAGATATCAAGAGGATTTGTAGAAGATAGTAGTGCATCACTAGAAGTGAGATTCAATTATGATTTTTAAAAAAATTTGGTCCCCTTTATTTGATTCTTTTACTAAGAGAAGTGATATATTCATGCCTATATGCTTAAAGTGTTCAGATATTCCACTAGATTTATGGTATTTAGATAACTTTAAAGAAATTGGTAATGTGCTTGGTACTTTTCTTGAAGCAGATATGTTGTTTCTAGATATAGGTATTATGTCTATAGGCTATATTTTGGTTGGATTCCTTAAGGGGAGGTCTTGTTGTAGAGATGACATTGCAAAAAATAGATCATACCTATTCTCAACCTCTAGACTATTTAAGGGCCCCATTTTGGTGTATTTAGTGTCATAAGTATGGACATGTGGCCATGGACTCTAAGTTTCCTTTTTGAAAGAGGGATTGGGAATGGAAAGGGTAGATAGTGTTAATGTTTATGCCATTATTATAGATGTTTTCATTTCATTAGATAACAATAGCATAATCAAATATCACTGAGAAATACACAATCACAAGAGACACAACATTTATCCTGGGAAACCCTCTAGGGGAAGAAAACCCAACAAAACTTCCTTAATATAAATAGCCAATACAATGCCAAGAGATCTCTATGCTAAAACAGAAAGTCCTCTCCAAGATATGTGCCACTCTCTCTCTCCTTTTCCGGTAATAGATCAGAACTTGTCTCTCAAACTAAGCAAGTGAGTTGTGATCAAATGAGGTGTTAGCCTCCTTTATTTATACAAGTTCTGGCACGTGTGAAGTGTCTCTTCACTAGTAGGGATGACTTCTCAATCTGGGTGGGTAAACCCACCTTTATTATATTTTTGGGACTCTTAATTAACTGTTGGGGCCAACTCCTTATTCTGCCTATTATAATTGTCTGTTGACCAATCTGCAAAAGGGGATTTGGTCCTATTACAATAACCGACATGATCAACCCACAATGGGGATTGATCCTATGAATAAAATATCAATAATAATAAGAATACTCTTTGCAGTTACATTATTTCAACACTCCCCCTTAACAAGAAGGGTATTCTTCAACAGCATCATGCGAGAGAGAGAGGACAACATCATCAACAACATCAAATGGAAGGACAACATCATCAATATCATCTTGGCCGGCGTATTTATAAATCATCGGAAGTTTTCTTCATCGTCAGCATTGTCATTCTCGAAAGAATTCCATCATCATCTGCATCAAAATGTATCAGTATAAAATGATACCTCATCACAGCACTAGGTTGGCACATCACAGTACTACACTGGCTCAATGTCATAGTTGTTAAGCTGGTAGGTCAGTGTAATTCACATCTTGCTTTACGTCTAACAACTAGGTCAGAAACAAGGTATACATCATCTTTATTTATGTCTAAAAACTGGGTCAGAAGCAAGGAATCATCTTGCTTTACGTCTAACAACTAGGTCAGAAGCAAGGAACACATCATCATCTTGCTTTACGTCTAACAACGAGGTCAGAAGCAAGGAATCATCTTGCTTTACATCTAACAACTAGTTCAAAAGCAAGGAACACATCATCATATTGCTTTACGTCTAACAACGAGGTCAGAAACAAGAAATCATCTTGCTTTACATCTAACAGTGAGGTCAGAAGCAAGGAATCATATATACTCCCCCTTTCAGGGAGGGTGATCCGGATTATTTTTGGCACGAAATGAGAGCAGAGATATAACACAGAAATATTCAGAGATATTGCAAGAGAGACAACAATATAACAAGGATATAGCAGAAATATAACAAGAGTCACAAATATACAATAATACACGATTTCTATTAATGAAATAAATGTATAGAGACTGTAAAAGTACAGAGTGAAAGACTCACTAGAATGGTGGTAGCTTATCTCCGAAAAGAGATGTG
This sequence comes from Picea engelmannii, assembly GCA_009831015.1. Classification (NCBI taxonomy): domain Eukaryota; kingdom Viridiplantae; phylum Streptophyta; class Pinopsida; order Pinales; family Pinaceae; genus Picea; species Picea engelmannii. The sequence continues at coordinate 512,846 of ML778546.1, forward strand.
ATGGCTACTTGCATCCGTGAGAAGATGATTATTAGAATGAGGCTCTAAGGGCCTTTTTAACATAAGTAAAATCCAAAACCCTAACCCCGGAAGATGAAAATCCAAAAGGTTTGTGGGCCCCAATGGGGGTAGTTGATATGTCAACTTCTCAGGGGCATAACTTTTGCATACGATCTCCGTTTGGGGCGCTCGATAGCTCGTTGGAAAGATATATCCGAGAAATACAACTTTTGGGTGAGAAACATCGATCTATGATCCATGTTACTCCCCGTTTTCTCAAAAAACATCATTTAGGGCCTCAAAAATGGCCCCAGAAGTTAAAAACTGCTAAAAATAGTAAATTTTCAAAATTGCCAAAAACATGTTTTGGTCCAGTTGGAGAAGGTGGATGGCCACCAATATCCACCTGGATCAATCCTCCCTCCTTAGGAAGTAATGGTCTCCATTGCGTTGAGTTCCCAGGGGAGAGGGGAAAGCGATTGCTGAATCTGAATCTTGGTGATCTGCTTGCCTTGCTGGAGAAGTGACGTTGCTTAGCTTGTTGAAGGCTATCATGAACCTTTCGCTGGAAGGTTTGGACATTTTTAACCAGTCTGGATATTTTAGATGACTGTGTGTAGAAGGAATCTTTGTTCTTTGCTGCAACCTTGTCAACCTGCTTCTGTTGGATAGAAGGTGCTTGGGCCGAAGCTATGGTGGTTGCAGTATCCTTCTGTTCACCTTTTGAACAGATTGTGAAGAAGATGGATTTTGTAGTATGAGATACTACCTTGTGGCACTGTTTAGGTGGGGTAGTAGTTGGAACTACCTCTGGTATTCTATAGAGATGAACCCCCAAATTAATAATGATACTACGGGGTCGAGACTCATAAATAGCATGGTGCTTCGACATATATGGCTGGCCCAAGAGAACATCACAAAAAACCAGTGGGGCAACATCACATAATACCTCATCCTTGAAGGGTTGGATTCCATATGACAATCGACACTTCTGGTTGACACGAAGATCTCGTCCTTGGTGAAGCCACCCGATGTTGTATGGTTGCAGGTGTGGTGTTGTCGAAAATCCCAATTGTTTGACGACCTCTGCTGAGATGAGGTTCTTCTGTCTTCTGCTATCAACAATAAAATGCAGCGGGGTCCCCTTAACCCACATCTATGAATGAAAAAGGTGCTCCCCCTCTTCTGAATTTGTTGGTTCTTCTGGTTGAATTGCTACGGTCGCGACAATAGCAGTGGGGTCTGTGTCGATGATCTGTCTTTTCCCATTATTTTCAGAATCAGATTCTGAATCAGGGTTCGGCTCCTTGTCTTTGATCTCGACCACCAATGAATTTTTTGAGCAACATTCATCGGTGTTGTGCTAGGGGATTTTGTGGAAATCGCACCATTTTCCAGTGTCCTTCTCTGTCTTCCCGTGACCCTTCTGTTCCTGTGTCTTGGACTGGTTTTCAGGAGACTGTTTGTTAGGGATGTCCTTGTCATAATTTGGTTGTTGTGGATTTACAGACCTGAATTCCCATTTGTTCTGGTGCTTAAACTTTTTCTCGATTTTAACAACATATCGATAAGTAGTACCGAGTCATGAGATGTCCAGAAAATCCATTTCAGTTTGGATATGTCTGTGTAGAGCCCCATGGTATTTCAGAACCAAATTTCATTCAAAGTCCTTGATACCCATCTTGGTGTGCAAGTTATGGAAGGTATTGGTGAACTCTGGAACTACTTGTCCCCTCTCTTGTCATAGTGTGGTCCATCTCATGTACTGGTCCTCATAGTTGCCAACAGGGTAATATTGTTCCTTTACCGCATCCACAAAAAAATCCCAAGTGGGATCGGCCCCATATATTCCATACTCCTCTATGGAACTATTCTCCTAGTAAGTTTCCCACCAATGTTTGACAAGGGGGAGAGCCTTAAGGAGTGCGAAGGTGATCTTTTCCTTGTCTGAAAATTTATGAATAAAGAAATAACCTTCTAGCAGATTTAACCATTTATCTAGGGCATCTGCATCTATTTGACCTTCAAATACGGGAATATCAAAATTAACCTGTACCTTGAAAGGCGAGGTGACTCCAAAGTGGCCGCTTGATGAATATGCGCCTGATGCTATCGACAGGCGTTGAAGGATGTGGGAAAAATTCTCCATCATTTCATCCCTCTGTCGCGTGAGAGCTTGCTCAAGCAACAGACTGATAGTATCGTCTGCTCTGTCGTTTTTCTTTTCTTCCTCCATTGAGGGCTTCTTGGGTGTGAGAGATAAATTGTCCTCAAGAGATAAAATCTCGAGACCCAACTTGCTATACTCAGACCTCGTCGAGGACATGCACTGAAAAACGATCCAGAGAAGCCTACTCTGATACCACTGATTCGGATTATTTCTGGCATGAAATGAGAGTGGAGATATAACACCGAAATATTCAGAGATATTGCAAGAGAGACACCAATATAACAGAGATATAGCATAAATATAACAAGAGTCACAGATATACAGTAATACACAATTTCTATTAATGAAATAAATGTGTAGAGACTGTAAAAGTACATAGTGAAAGACTCAGTAGAATGGTGGTAGCTTATCTATGAGAAGAGATGTGATGGATACTCGCATCCATGAGAAGATGATTATTACAATGAGGCTCTAAGGACCTTTTTAACATAAGTAAAATCCAAAACCCTAACCCCGGAAGATGAAAATCCAAAAGGTTTGTGGGCCCCGATGGGGGTAATTGATACGTCAACTTCCCAAGGGCGTAACTTTTGCATACGATCTTCGTTTGGGGCGCTCGATAGCTTGTTGGAAAGATCTATCTGAGAAATAAAAATTTTGGGTGAACAACATTGATCTATGATCCATGTTGCTCCTTGTTTTCTCAAAAAACATCGTTTAGGGCCTAAAAAATGGCCCCGAAAGTTAAAAACTACTAAAAATAGTAAATTGCCAAAATTGCCAAAAACATGTTTTGGGCCAGTTGGAGAAGGTGGGTGGCCACCGATATCCACCTGGATCAGAGGGTCCTTTCGGACTATACCATTCTTATCTCGAAAGTGTTCAAACTTTACACGAGATAGAGGTTTGGTCAACACATCAACAACCTATTCATCCATGCTAACATACAGGAGCTTCAAGGCTTTTCTCTGCACCATGTCACAGATGTAATGATAGTGAATCTCTATGTTCTTCAACCTGTCATGGAATACATGATTCTCTATCATTTTTATGCAGATCTAGTTGTCACATAGGATCGTGGTTGCTTCCATTTCTAGGTCAAATAGACTGGTCAACAACTTTCGAGGCCATATAGCTTCATAGCTAGCAGAACATGTGGAAATGTACTTTGGTTCTGCTGTGCTGAGAGAAATACTAGATTTCTTCCTACTCTACCACGAGATCATAGCTGATCCCAAACTGAAACTACATTCGAAAATGATTTTTCTGTCAACAATGCTTCCTGCCCAATCTGCATCAGTATATCCACTCAATGTGAAATTATGATCTCCATCATAACTGGGACCATAATCTATTGTACCTTTAAGGTAACTCATCACATGCTTTGCAACCGCTAGGTGAACACATCTAGGTTCTACTAGGAAATGAATCAAGGTGTTCACTGCAAAACAAATGTCTGGTCTGGTGTTCGTCAGGTACATCAGCGATCCAATAATCTGTCTATACAGTGTGGCATCAATCAATTCTGACGACGTATCGACCAACAGCTTCATCTTCATTTCCATGGGTGTATTCATGGACTTACATTCTAGCATGTCAAATCTCTTTAAGATTTCGATCATGTACTTTCCTTGGTTAATAAAGATCTTCTCTGGACTCTGCCATACCTCAAGACCTAAGAAATAATGGATTAGGCCAAGGTCTTTCATTTCAAATTCCGAGGAAAGTCTCTTTTTACATTCAACAATGAGCTTTTCTTCTCTAGTTAAGAATAAGTCATCCACATATAGCAGTAAGATTACTGGCTCATTATTCATAATTTTGAAGTAGAGATTTGAGTCTGCTTTACTCTTGGTAAAACCTAAGCTCATCAAGAAACTGTCTATATGGCCATACCAAGCTCTAGGAGCTTGCTTCAATCTGTATAAGGCTTTCTTCAATCTGCAGACATGAGACCTCCTGTCTTCAACCTCAAATCCTTGAGGTTGCTCTATATACACTTCCTCTTCGATGACATCATTTAGGAAACCTGTCTTCACATCCATCTGGTGCAGCTTCCACTTCATCTTAGCTTCAAGAGCTATGATGGTCCTGATCGAAGTGTAGCTGGCCACAGGAGCGAATGTCTATTCATAGTCAATGCCTTCCTTTTGGGAAAATCCACGAGTGACAAATCTTGCTTTATATTTCTCAATACTTCCATCAACAACATGTTTTATTTTGAAGAGCCATCTGTAGGATACCCCATCTTTATTCTTCAGTCTGGGAACTATTTCCCATACTTCATTCTTCATTATGGATTGGTATTCCTCTGTCATGGCATCTACCCATTCTTTCCTCTGAATGGATTCTTCAAAGAAATTAGGCTCCTCTTCTAGGAGATCACACATCATAGCAGGTAGGCTTTGGTCTTTTCACCTGTCTCATAGTTCCTTAGGGAACATCGTACTTCTCTCCATATTGAATAAGCTCTCTAGCCCAAGCTAGCTTTCTTTTATGGAGGATCGTCATCTAAGGAGGCTCTTGTACTTCTACTATATCATGGTCTTCTATAATTTCCTCATCAGGGGAAGTTACGACTTCCCTCACTGGTTCTGCAGCTCTAGGAACCTCCCTCATTGCAATATTGAGGATTACAGTTTCCTCCTCATATACCTCTTCAAGCTGGCATAGTTTAGATTTCTTGAGCGCTACATCTTCATCAAAGGTCACATCCCGACTGATATCAATGTGATGTTGCCCTGGTATATAGATTCTAAAGGCCTTAGAGACCTCACAGTATCCCACAAATATTCCCTTCTTTCTTGAAGGGTCCAGCTTGTTTCTCTTTTCTTTAGGTATATGAATAAACATTGGTCAGCCAAATATTTTGAGATGGCTTACCTCTGGCTTCTTTCCGGTGAACATCTCTTCTGGTGTCTTGAGCCCAAGTGCACTATGGGACAATCGGTTCTACACATAAACAACTGCCATTGTTGCTTCTTCCCATAAGCACATAGGAAGATCTTGATCATAGTCTTCACAGCTTCCAATATGGTTCTGTTATTCCATTCAACTACACCATTTTGTTGGGGATCTTGATCCCAACATCTTTGCAGAAGTTCACGAACTCTTTTGAGGTATATTCTCCTCCATTATCTGACCTGATTATCTTAATCTTCCTTACAGAAAGGTTCTCTATCAAGGCTTTGAACTCCTTGAACTTGTTGAACACTTCAAATATATCCAGGTCTTATGAGAATAATCATCAATGAATAATACATAGTATACATACCCACTAATGGAGGATGATGGCATTGGGCCACACACATCTGAATGAATGAGTTCTAGGACTCCTTCTGCGTTGTTGTCTTTCTTCAGAAACAGGTTCTTGATGTTCTTCCCTTGTACACATCCATTGCATATGCCTTTATAGTCACCTTTGAGTTCTGGTAAACCTGTGACTACTTTGCATATGTATGGCATCACCTTGTAGTTGATGTGAGCTAATATTCTATGCCAAAGTTCACATGGATTCTTCAATGGCGTGGGTCATGGCAGCTTCTGAGTGACCCTTTAGCTTATGCAAGACACATCCTTCTTTTTCAATGATGATTGCTTCATTTATGGTATCTCCTTTAGCATGTTTCCTTCTGCAACCTTCACTATAGCTTCCTTATGTGACCTGGAGCAAGGTCAACAAAACCACAAGAAAGGATAATGTCCTTCTGATAATATAAAGCAATAGCATGAACAAACATCACAGTAGCTCCTTTAGAGCTATCTCTTGTAATTTATCTGAAGCAAGGATTAAAGGTAAGGAATACAATACGAAATGAGGTCAACACTCTCATAGTGTTGTGACCAACAATTCTTCCATGGAAACCTGGAACTAACACATAAGGTTTCTCCTAGAGGATGTGTTAGTTATATCAGGAAAAGTATTTACCTCTATATTTTCACATGTTATCAAGTATAATACTTTACGACGATTTCTATCTCAACTATATTCATAAGCTTGTCATGTGTACCTTTTAATCATGATTAATCAAACCTGGAGCCTTGTCCTCAAGAGTGAGTGCTTGATTTTCTTCAAGGTCTCCTTCACTCAAGTGATGAGTGCTTTCTTCAACCTGTCTATTGTACTAAGACAATACGCTATCTTGACAGAAGGTTAGGTTAGAGGATAAGCTCTATGATCAACTTTTAATCCTTCTAATAATTTGATCATAGCTTCAACATGCAACACTAATCAAGATAATTTCATAACAAATAGATGCATATTAGAATAATCACACCTGGGTTGTGTCATTCCTCTGAATGTGTTGGATCTTGAGATCCTTATGGATCTATGGCAAGAGATCCCTTCTCCTGCAAATACTCTTTAGGGTTTAACCATTAAACATATGTGAGTACATACCTCGGATAGCATTTGCAGGTAGTGGCTCCATCGGGTAGCAGCGGTAATCATTACCAAAAACTTCAAGGGTGATTGCAACTGGTTCTAAGGATGCAACTACAATTGGTATTGCAACTACAACTGGTTCTGAGACTGCAACTGCAACTTAGGGTTTTATGAGGAAACCCTAATTTTTCAAACTTCAAATTTTGAAATTCTAATCCAGGGAATAGATGCACTGAGCTGAGGCAAGTATGCTGGTGTAGTCAGAATTTTGAAAATCCAACTTTTACCCCCTCAAACTTGATCCGTGGATTTATGGACTAGTGCTTCTAGTTTTCTGGTACTTATGGTACTTTTGGTACTCTGGTTTTCTAGTTTTCTGGTACTTTGTGAAACTAGGATTTCATTTTTTGAGGGATCTAGCCACTGAAACGGTGCACTGATGATGCCAAATTGATCCTTAGGGGAGGGCACAACTTTCTAGATAGTTTTAGGGTTGAAATACCTCTCCAACAAAAAGCCCTAATTTTCATGTAAGGTAACAGTGACGTTTTTCACTTCTTGTGAAAGATGCTCTCTTCAGCTTAGCTCTGATACCATGTTAATGTTTATGCCATTATTATAGATGTTTGCATTTCATTAGATAACAATAGCATAATCCAAGATCACTGAGAAATACACAATCACAAGAGACACAATATTTATCTTGGGAAACCCTCTAGGGGAAGAAAACCCAACAAAACTTCCTTAATATAAATAGCCAATACAATGCCAAGAGATCTCTATGATAAAACAGAAAGTCCTCTCCAAGATATGCACCACTTTCTCTCTCCTTTGCCGGTAACAGATCAAAACTTGTCTCTCAAACTAAGCAAGTGAGTTGTGATCAAATGAGGCGCTAGCCTCATTTATTTATACAAGTTCTGGCACGTGTGAAGTGTCTCTTCACTGGCAGGGCTGACTTCTCAATCTGGGTGGGTAAAACCACCTTTATTATATTTCTCAATCTCTTAATTAACTGCTAGGGTCGACTTCTTATTCTGCCTATTATAATTGTTTTTTAATCAATCCGCAAAAGGGGATTTGGTCCTATTACAATAATCGACATGATCAATCCACAATGGGGATTGATCCTTTGAATAAAATATCAATAATAATAAGAATACTCTTTGCAGTTACAATATTTCAATAGATGCGTGGGGAGGTAAATTCTCATTATGGGCCTATCATGTCAAAGTTTGTTGAGGATCTGTAGAATTTTGGTTGTTTGGAGGCCCAAATGGATAATATGTCTATTTTCATGATGGAGGGTGTATAAGAGGTTAACGGTAGGGTGGATAATGTGGTGATAGTATCTCTACTAGATATTTATTCATCTTGGATGAATGGTTCACCATCAATGGAGACTCATCCTACCCCAGATATATGCGAAAATAACATTTAGGTAAGTCCATACAATATCAAGCCCCATTAATGTTGCAATATCCTTCTTTTGATTCTAAAAAACTACGGTTTATTAAAAAAATTAGGGATAATGGGAAGGACTTATCTTGGTCTCTAAAGGGTATGGTGGGGTGTAGACAACCTATAGAGATAACGATTACATGATCTCCTAAAAGGGGGATAGGCCATGTAGAAGGTTTTCATATTTGGTTTCATTCTAGTGACAACAATTATGTGATTTCTAATAAAAATAGAAAGGGCCCAAATTTGGTTGGTAGTAGATACAATCTATGGTTGAGGAACAAGGCCTTGGGTGATGTTGAAGGGGGGGTTGAAGAGAAACTAGAATATATTGAGGGTAAAAGAAATAAGGGGCCACAAAAAGGAGAAGGGTCTTTATGAAGTGATGTCTAGTAAAATTGTTCTATTTTGGGGGTTTTTAGAGTCAATAATGCCCCAACAAAGGGTGCCTTGTGATTTGCTTATCATTAAATTGTTGAGGGATGAGTATATTTTTTAGAATAAAAAACTTGAAGAGAATTGTTGAGTCTCAAAATATTGATCTAATTTTGTTTCAATAGCCTTTAGTTGATGGTGAAAAAAATGTTGATAATTTGGGGAAATTATTTGGGGATGGGACTTTGTTTTTGTTGATGTAGGGTGAGATCAAGTGGGTTGATTTTGGTTGGAGGTTAAGGGTTTTATCTTTTTTCTAATATCGATTCCTTTGAATGAAGATCAAGAGATATTTTATATTCTTGGGATCTGGATAAAAACGATTACAATGTTGAATATATATGGTTCTTTCTCTAATAGGGTTAGTTATTGGGAGAAAAATTTCAAGTTGGATTCTATTAGAGAAGAGAATGTCATTGTTGGGTTTGAACCCAATTTTTCAATTGGCATTGTTAAAATTTGGCATCCTTTGGTCCTTTATCTGATTTTTTTTTAGGAAATTGAATGTGGTAGGCCTATTTAATATCAAGCCCGTCAAGTTAAGGACAACCTAGAGAAATAAGAGGGTGGGGGAGAAAAGAATTCTAATGAGGTTGGATAGGTTTCTTTTGTCAGAAGATATGATTAGTGACTAGATAAGGGTTAGGTAGTGGGTTAAATTTTGGGGAGAGTAAAATCACTTTCCTATTTTTCTAGAAATTCCTTTAGGGAGAAAACCCCTAATCCCATTCAGGATTAATTCTTCCTAGTTGTTGGAAGAGAATTTTACATGATTGGTTAAGGATACGTGGGTGCATTTTGATGTGTCCTGAAGTGTGACACGTACTATTTAATTTGAGAAAAAATTGAATATAATTAAACAAGATGCTCTTCATTGGGAACACGAGAAAAAAATTAGAGAAGGAAATTGTTGCTATTGAGTTAGAGATGAATGGATTATATTTTCAAAAAATGGTTGGATATCTTAATTAGTACAAGTTGAGGGTTAATAATTTAGAGAAATGGAAAAGAAATATGTTGACAAATAAGGAAGTAGCATGGAGATTAAAAAGTATAACACTATAGTTAGAGTTAGAAGATGAAAATACAATTTTTTTCCATGAGTATGCACTTCATTGGAAAAATGTTAATGCCATATGGAAAATTAATAGGAATGATGGATTAGTGGCATCTAGTTTTGAGGATATTGCAATAGTTGGTATTGATAATTTTGATGATATTTACAAGGTTAAAGGTAAGGTTTCAATAATTGAAGTGGATAGAATGATTACATTTTTCTTATTTTTGTAAATGAGGTAGACAACGAGAGAATATGAGGAGGTTTATAAAGAGGAAATGAAATTTGTAATCCACATTTTTCAAAAGGACAAAATTCAAGGGCTTAATAGGTGGCCCATGGAATTCTTCCTTGGTTTTTCTAAGGTTATTGAAGGGGATCACTTAATATTTGTTGATGAATCTAGGAGGACTAGGAATATGTTTGTTTCTTTCAATGCCACTTTATAGCCTTAATTCCAAAATCAAATGGCCCCTCTTCATTTGATAAATTGAGGCCTATTTTTTTGTATAACTACATATACAAGATCGTCAAAAACGTTATAGCCATGAGAATTATAGTCATGAAGTTCACTCAACCTTTTTAGAAGGATTTACAAAAATTTGATATATAACTCCAATTTGAATTATGATTTCCAATTTTAAATGTTTATTTGGAAAATTAACAAATCTAATGTCTGGAATCTTGTTTGATATGGGTGGATGACAACTTGATTTTAATATCTCCTTGGAAAGAAAAATAAAAAATAGTAGCCATGGTCAAAGATCCTAAGCCAAAATAAGTCATGACTCCTACATATCTTAATACCTTGAGATTTACAACTCTACCACATGCTTTTGAGTACGAGGAATTGTTTTAATAATACAAAGAGTAAATTGGGACATACTTATTCCAACCCAGCTGAGTAGGATGTATAGAATGCCATCACAAGCAAGAATGTTTGAAGGTCCCAACGACATAATGTAGTGTTTGATCCCAAGTTAATTTTGACTTGTGGCCATATTTTCCATAACTTATTAGATGATAATGGATTTGATTGGTGTACTAAAAAGTATTGTCATTGTTGTGTAATAGGATCTAGAGGAGGCCATGGAAAGAGGACGTGGACAGTGTAGAACTACTAAATCGAAGAGAGGAAAGTGGGTGGAAGAGGATATGACAACGATATCTGTAGATACAATAAAGGTAAGAAGACAAAACAACCTCAACCAAAGGAGGAAGGTCTTTATGAATTCACAAATGCTACAACATAGAGGAGATAAAGTCATTTTTTCCATGTGGCCTTTGAGGTCAAACTTATTGGTTGAAAATGCACAAGAATGGCGATTAAGTGTGATTCTATGATCAAGGAAAAATTTTGAAAATTAGGATGGCCATGTGGGATAGGGATGTTGGATGCTTTTCTTGTTGAAATTTTGGCTCGATGTATATGGCTAGGGTTCTAAAATTGGTTTTTTCTTCAACTTGAAAACATGATATCAATATTTCAAATATGTGACTAAGGTGAGGTTTTCTGTTGGATAGCATATTTTTTGAAATGATATAATTGGTGTACTAAACATTATTGACTATGTTGTGTATTATAGGATCCAACTGAGGCGATGGCAACAAATTGTGTCATATTAAATGACGACACAACAAATGACGCGAGACATTAGGTACTCTAATTTTGACTTAACTTAGGAAAAGTTGATCTGATGCCATTTTGTGATATGTCCATCTTTTTTCACGATATTATTAAAATTTATAGTGTATTATCCAATCTTGTCATAAATTAATGCATGTTGTTGATTATTTTAGACAGAGATTGGAGCAAATGTAGAGCTTGAGCATTCAACTAGAAAAATAAAAATATATGTACGTGGATGTGGACCTAAAACTTTTCAATCACATAGACGATAGTGGGTGGAAGAGGATATGACAATGGATCCTGCAGATACAACAAATGATTGCACTAAACAAGAGGTTGGTTTGGACTATAGTACATGGGATGAATACTTTGAGAAATTATTGTTTGTGGATGTTTTGTTGGTCATGGAAAGAGACAATTCAAACGAGCAATTGTACAAAGACATTACATAGATGATGTGATTTTAGTGGGTAGTATGCCTCCTACAATCAATTAAAATCTAATAGGAATTGGGGTAACAAATTTTCCACTTTGATATAAATAATATGTATACTTTTAAACATTGTTTTATATTATTTAAATAATTAATTTTTTTCTTAATGAATACTTGCAGGATAAAGTTCTTGGTTCAAAGTTTCCTGGAGCTTCGACTTCTAGCATAGAGGGCAATGATCATTTTTCAGATGATACATCTAACAAAAATATGTGCACATATACCAGCTCTGAAGATGAGGATTTAATGAAAAAAAGTAACGTAACAAGAACCACTTTAAAGATGCATAATTTGCGTAAAGACAAGGGAAAGGTGGACTACATACCCTATGAGAATGAATGTGATGGAAATGATGACTTTCCCCTAAGTTTATGATCAATTTACAAAGATACATTTGATTGTTGACTATATTGTGCTTGGCCCAGTTATCAACAATTACCTAGAGTGTATGGGGTGTTTCAATTTTGGGGATACAACTACATGATACGACCCTCCAATATTCATGTGTAATGTCCCCACCTCTTAGAGAGGTAATGAGGAGACTCAGTGGCTTGGGCACCCTCACTAGGTCATAGTCTCACACTGAAGGGGGGGAAAGTCAAGAAGTTAAAAGTTATATTTTTAAGTTGACTTAAGAAAGGAAAAGGAAAGGAGTAAAAGATAACTCAACAGAAGAATAGAAGATTAACCCTGGGATTTAACCTAACTCAACAGAGAATTAGAAGGAAAA
>ML778546.1:531339-599559 GCA_009831015.1 Picea engelmannii
CAAACCAGCTAGGGTTTCAGTCATCCAGTGGGGCAGACCATTCAGTGAAGAATTCAGATCTACGGGGTTTGAGAGTGGATTTGGGAATTTGGACATCTGGGTTTTCCTTACAGTTGCCCGATCTATCATTTGGCATATTTCTTGAGATGATTGGACACTTTTGGTAGAAGGGAAGAATTATTTGGGGCTTCAGCATTCTAGTAGGACGTGGTACTTTCCAGCTTGGAGGTTGAGCATTAGTGCGGCTCAGATCTGCTTGATTTAGTCTTCATTGTATATCCAGCCTTTGGAGGCTTATTTTGTATTGTCGGGAGCATTTTGTAGTAGCTCATATCTATTGCTTGTACGACCATCTGAGGTTTATGCCAGATCGGCCATCTATTGTACTCATCTTACATTGCTCATAATAAAAAGGTCAGATATTTGCTTGTGCTTCTACATCTTGAATATATTGTGATCTCCATGTGTTGATGAATCTTGTATGCACTTAATAACTCAATAAATTAGTAGTAGTTAGTGATTCCAAGAAAGAATTTGGCTTGGGATCATTACATCATGGAGCAAATCTAGGCCTCTTTATTGTCCAAAATGTCCATGTGGGATCTAAACATAGAAACAATTCGAAACAAACCACTAGGAGATTAATGTCATATTATGGTCGATCATATTACAACGATGAATGGATAATGCTAGCATAATATAAGCCTAGCATGTCAACATATGGTCTAAATTCGAATATGTATACATATCGTCTCCAATTGGAAAGTGGAAAAGAAATGAATAGAGGTCATCTTATGTATATAGATGGACATAAACACACACACAAAAATATTGCAAGTTTTATGAATAGTAGTAAGGGAAGGGACCCTAACGTAAGACTGAAATGTCAATTTGTTGAAGTTATAAATGATAAAGATGGAGATATGGAAAGAGAGGTTGATATATTGATAATGGTTGAGACTATTATGGACCTTACCATTGGGGATGAGTTATTGATTAATTACCCATTTTTAAAACACACTCCTGTGCGAAAGAAAAGGCAAGAACAAGGTCTCGAAAAGGGAAGAACAAGGTCTCCCTAAGGATGTTCATAAGGGCATAAAACCTAAGAATGATCAATGAGTGTGGATTGACATTTTATAAACTATGTTGTCAAAATTGTGTTTTAGTTTAAATTATTGTATAAAATAAGTAGTCTATAAAATATTGTTTCATTATTCAATTGATGTATATATGTTCATACATTCTATGTTCTTATTGGTTAAGAGATATTTGATTATATTTATTTGAGATTGATGCAATTATGATTTATCCAATTGTTGTCAAATATTAAATAATATTTGTGTTTTTTTTTAGGTAGAAGATATTGATGATACAACTACTAATACCCAAGATCAAACTGGATTATTAATATTTGGATGGGATGATCCAAACCATCATTTAAATCATACTACACTGAAAAGAGAAACATTGAAGAGAATACTACCAGCTAATAAATTTGAAGAGTTGATGAGATTAACATACATTGATGACATGCCACATAGCTTTAGTGATGATGATTGATCCGTGAGAATCCATGATGCCTCAAAAATGAAAGTTCTCAAATGTTGATGAAACCTAAGCCATTACGTAGAGCTTGGCAAGACCTTTCGAATGGCGCAAACAACACGTCAATCCGATTTTGTATGACAAAGATATCGCGTTCTGAAGTTCTGCACAAACATGCAAAAAGTCAACAATGAAAAGGTGGCGTGGTAGGTTGCAGAGGTGAACCTGAAAGGTACAAAGATGACATGTGGCAATTGCAAATGGTGACATGTGGCAGTGTGGCTGACAGGATAGTTGAGCTGGCAAATGATCAAAAAGTTGACTTGCCAGGGCAATGGGGCTATGACCCAATGGATCGAGCCAACCACACAATAGCACATGGTCCAATCCAATGGTGCCACGTGGCACCGTGGATTACACCAAACGGGGCCGCGGGTCAAAACATTATTCTATCCGTCGTCCACCGGATTCAAGGCACCATGGATTGGACCAAATGGGGCCGCAGGTCAAAACATTATTCTATCCATCCTCCACAAGATTCAAACTAGGGATCACTTCAATGCAAGAGAGTACACCCCATGCACTATCCACCCTAGCGCACATTTCACTTTGTAATGATGGCGCATGGGTTTTATTTATTGTAGTATGATTTGTATGTTACTAAAATCGCGCGACTATTCAAAGTTATATGCCACGTTATATTAATGGTTGTTAAACCATATGATATATGATTCTCAAATCATATAATGCGCCATTTAAAAAGGGATATGGCACTCAATGCATTATTTAAACCACGTTGGAATATATATGGTTAGGAAAAGGTGCCACGAAATGTTGGATTGTATGGTTATATACCATATTAAAATACTCCAATGCATAACTTAAGCCATAAGATATGGTTTGACCATATATTATGGTTATTCAAACCATATATTGTTCCATATTTCCATAAAAGGAAACGAAACATAAAGTGGATGGGTTTGACTCATATTTTTATATGATTTTCCAAAATAAGTTGGAGGAATTATTTATTATATGGTTATTTAAAACCATATAATATAATATTTTGTCGCCGTTGAAGTGGATCAAGCCCACTAAAGGAAGATTAAAGAGATTTTGTGGGTTAGTTTATGGGATAGGGTGGTAACCATATATTTACAATCTCATTAAAGTTGGATCTTAAATCAATTTAGTTATGGAACTTTTGTTATTTAAGCAATAATATTTTTTCATCATGGGGGTGTATTTTTTTTGTTGAGAGAATTGTCATATAAATGCAGAGATATTTTTTGCATGGAAGATTGGAGAAGTGGGTTTTAGCTAGAGCTTTGTTGGAGACAGGACTGTATGCAGGTTGTGAGCAAACTTTGATGTAATTTTAGCATTTGAAATCAATAATGAAGCGATCGTTCACATTGGAAGCGGACGCGGAGATGTATCCCATGAGGGGTGAACTCTGTCATCAACTTGTGTATTTTGTCTCTTCTTTTATCTTTTTGCTATTCTTCTTCAATTTCACAATTCTTAATTGTTATTCTGCAATTTTCTTAAAGTTTATGTATTTGCATTCTTATCGATCCAATGCATAAAGTACATAAAATTAACTTGCATAAAAACTTGTTAGTGAAACCTTCTCATTTTCAGATCAATGATGATAGTGAAAATGCAGTGCATGAAGAAGGATTGAATGAAATGCTTACAGGTTTATTTGGGGATGGAAAAATGATGGCGATAATGATCATATGGTTGATAGTAACGATGATAGCAGGGGTAATTACCACCAAGGTAATCTTGATGATAACAACCTGAAAGACTCAATCAAACAAGTTGCAAAGACACCAGTGTTCAGATCGGGTGCAAGTAGAACCTCAAAACGTGCATGCACATTGATATTATTAGAAATCAAGTCGTTATTTGGTTTGTCAGACAAAGGATTCACTACCATACTGAAGTGAGTTCAGATGTATTTCTTACTTTACATTGTCAATTGGTGTACGGAATTCATAAACATTCATGAACTCCATTTATATTTATTTAAGGGGATGTTATAAACCATATCTTGTATATAACAAATCCTAATATAGATTGGCGTATCAAACATGTTCATCATAAGTCAAACATTCAATTGATTTAATCTCTGGAAATCTTACAGAGCACTAAAAACTAAAATATTCCCTGAAGAGAATGTGTTACCATCAACTTGTAGAGAAGCAAATCAGTTGTTGCTTGAGTTGGGGATTGAATATAAGCAAATTCATTCATGTAAAAATGATTTCATTTTATACAGAGATAAATATCAAAATAAGGTAGAATGCTATGTATGCAAAGAGAAGAGATATCGTACAGGTGTACAAGGTCCTATAGTTTTAAAGAAGGTTTTACGTCACATGTCAATTATACCTAGACTTCAACGAATGTTTCATTGCAAGTCACTTGCACAATTGTTGGTCTGGCATGCAAAGAACATGATTAAAGATGGATTCATGTGAATTATTTGGTCTTGCAATTGATGGAGTGTGCCCATTCTCTTTCTCGAGCTTAAATTATAGTGTTTGGCCAGTCAGATTGATAGTATACAATATTCCCCCATGGATGAGTGTCATAAAGGAGCACCTTATGCTAACTCTCATTGTTCTAGGAAAACATCAAGTTAGAAACATGGATCTTTATATTGTGTCTTTTATTGATGAGATGCAACTTGTATGGAAAGGCATAAAAATGTATGATATATCACGTCCTCCATCAAATAGGTCCTTCATGTTGTATGGTGTGCTATGTTGAACTATTCATGATTTCCCAGGACTTGGTGTTTGTTCTGGTAAGATAAAATATTTGCCTATTCACACTCATAATATTTTTTCATCCCAACTTTCATACTTACTTTTATATTATTATTTTAATGCTATTAACATTACTTATTGAATTGCAGGGCTTCAAAAAAATGGGATATTTTCATGTCCAAGATGAGCGGATCAATTTCAAGGGAGATATTCTAAAGATCTACATAAATGTATTTACACAAACAACATGGTTTTTCTACCACCAGATCATAAGTTTAGAAGTCATGTGAAGAATCAATTTGATGGAAAAGTTGAAAATAGAGGCCCTCCCATGATTATGGGTCCAGGTGATTGGATTAAGTAGTATGAATATCCTGAATTGAAAGCTTGGGAGGATTTTTTTGACCAGGGTGGTTCAATTGAAGAACCAGAACAAGATATAGTTAATATGCCAGAAGGAATGAAAAGGAAAACCATATTTTATGAGCTCCCTTACTGGAAGGATCTATTAATATCTCACCTATTAGATCATATGCACATCTTAAAAAATATTCCAAATTATATATTTTGACATATATCAGGAAAAGAGAAGGAAAACTTGTCTTCAAGGAGAGATATTTCTCTTTTGTGTACTGAAACTGATAGAAGGCATTTGTGGCCAAACAGGGAAAATGAAACATATGAAAAAACTCCATGGATTTTGAAAAAAAAAGAGCTAGACCAACTAAAAAATGTCATCCTTTCAATAAGGACACCTACTAGTTTTGGCTCATCATTGGATAAATATTTTACAGTTGATGGACATATCACAGGATTTAAAACACATGATTGTCATAATTTTATGAAGGTATTATATATCATCATTTAAGTTTTACTGGTAATATTGATTAAGTACTAAATATATTTTGATATTCTATTGTGTGAGAAAAATTACTAATGACCTTTGATAAATGTGTTTGATAGCATATCATACCATCGGAACTTAGGGGGGATTCATGTCTTCCCATTGACTTAAGGAATTCCATAAATCGATTGTCAGCATTTACAAGGTATGTGGTATGAAATGTTCATGTGTGAGAGACATAGAGATAATATATTCCATTTTAATTTCTTGCTAAAGGTTCATACTAATTTACTATTATTATATTATGTGGGTGAACTCCAAGGAGATATTGGTCCAGGTGGATATCGGTGGCCACCCACCTTTTCCAACGCGCTCAAAAGATGTTTCTAGCAATTTTGGCAATTTACTATTTTTAGCAATTTTTAACTTTTGAAGCCATTTTGAGGGCCTAAATGAAGGTTTTTTGTGATCGAGCTTCTCAATGTTATCTAAAGGATTTGATTGATCCCTGAAAATTAATCTCCTCAATGATACCTTTCCAACAAGATATTGTGCACCTAAAACAAAGATCGTATGCAAAAGTTACGACCATGGGAAGTTGATGTACTAACTTACCCAAATGGGGCCCACATGACTTTTGGCGCTTCATCTCCTAGGGTAAGTTTTTTGGATGTCTAGGGTTTTTGAAATTCTTTTTTATTGTAAAAAGGCCTTCAAATCCTCATTGTAATCATCTTCTTGTGAATGATCGCAACCGTCACATCTCTTCTCAGAGATAAGCTGCCACCATTCCGACAAGCTTGTTTTCCACTACATTTTATAGTTTCAGCTTATTTCCTTATTGAATAGAAAACCAATTTTACTGTATCTCTATTATTTTGTGTTAAGTATATTTTAATAATTTGTATTCATTTTTTTCTACTCATAAAATCTGGATCAATGGTATCAGAGTAGTCTGCTCCTTGTCGTCTTAATACTTGTCCCCAACGAGGTCAGGGTACAAAGAATTGGGTATTGAGCTTGTTTCTCTTGAAGAAAAAATCTCTCGCACGCCCAAGCGACCTCCCATGGAAGAAGAAAAGAAATATTCCAGGACAAGAGATCCTTTCAAAATGTTTATTGAGGAATCCCTCATGCAACAGAGGAACGAGATGATGGATAGTTTCACGCAAGCCCTTCGACGACTACCAACAGGTGATGCATCTTCCTTGAGTGGAGGCATTGCCCCCTTCAAGGTACAAATCAACTTTGATATTCCTATATTTGAAGGTTAGATAGACCCAGATGTTGTATACAAGTGGTCGAATCTACTAGAAGTGTGTTTTTCTATCCATAACTTTTCGAATAGAGAAAAGATTACTTTTTCACTCCTCAAAGTTGTTCCCCATGTCAAGGATTGGTGGGAAACTTTTTGTGAGAAAAAGGAAATAGAGGAACCCTCATTATTTACAGTCGCGACCACCTGGGAATCCTTTAGAGATTCTATTAAGGAACAATGCTACCCTATCAGAAGTTATGACGACTTGTATACCAAATGGACCACACTGTGGCAAGAAAGGGACCAAACAGTGCCAGAGTTCACAAATATCTTCCATACCTTGCGCACCAAGATGGGTATCAAATATTTGGAGTGACATCTGGTGCTTAAGTATCATGGTACTCTTCATATATACATCCATACCGAAATGGAATTTATGGACATCTCGTCCTTTGGCACGACCTACCGATATGCCGTCAAAATGAAGCAAAAGTTCAGAAAAAAGACGCAACAATTTGGGCCTATGCACCCCTCACAGCAAAATCCAAGAAGGGGCGGCCCCAACCCATAGAACAAAGGACAAATAAAAGATGGATAATATCAGGACAACCAGTCCAAGCCACAAGCAAAGAAGAAAACCAGAAAGACAAATAAATATACCAGGAAGTGGTGTGACTTTCATAAGAGCCCTTGGCATAACACTGCTCAATACCGCTCAAAGCAGTCGCTGGTGGTCGAAGTGAAAGAATCTAAATCAGATGTGGGTTATGAATATGATTCAGAACTAGAAAGGGGAAGAAGGATCATTGATGTGAAACCCAGTGCCACTGTTGCTACCACCAAGCTCCAACCTAGTGAATTAGACGAGCCAGAAGAAGGCGAACACCTCTTCCATTCACATATGTGGGCAAAAGGCACCCCACTACACTTCATCGTTGATAGCGGTAGCCAGAAGAACCTCATCTCATCAGAGGTCATCAAGAGGTTGGCCCTGCTGACAAAACTGCACCCACAACCCTACACTATTCGATGGATCTGCCAAGGAAGTGATCTCCATGTCAGCCAACAATGTCAACTGTTGTACGACATAAATCTCTTCAAATACGAGGTATTGTGTGATGTTTCTCCTCTTGAAGTTTGTATTTTTATTTTGGGCCAACCTTATTTATGGAAACATCATGTTGTATATGATTCTAGGCCTCGTAGTGTTATTATTACTTTGAACAGGGAATTGTATAGGATACCCGAGGCAGTCCCTCCTAGTGCTATTTCCTTGATCTCTACCAAGAAATGAAGGAAGGTCATCTCTCATACCAGGAAATTTATCTTCTTTTTTATTCACTCTCAGAGTGAGCAAAAGATCACAGCCACATCCAGAGCCTCCACAGTCGATCTATCCACACAACAAAAACAAGTGGATAAGGTCGTGGAAGAATACTTAGATATATTCGCCTCTCCTACCGAGGTACCTCTGCACTGCCAGGTCAAACATCCCATCGATCTGACCCCGGGCACACCACTACCCAATGGGCTAGTCTACCGCCGCTTTATGTTAGAAAATGAAGAGATCAAGTGTAACATCCCCAACCACCCATGTCGGGCCATTCTACTCTAGAAAACACTTTCATTCTCTGCTCAACATAGTGTAACATATCAATCATCCAACTGAGTTATGCCACATAAATTTTCCGAATTGCATGCAATTAAAATATATACATATAGAACTCCTTTGGAAATATATATATATATAACATAAACAGAAAAATACATTTGTAAATGCACAAATTCACATTGAAATAACAGTAAACATATAATGCAAGATATACATGAAATACCCATAAATATACAGACAGTTATAACCACACATAGGATAAACCCATAAAAATAAACACGTAAATAATAATACAATATGTAAATTTATCACACAATTGAAACTTATCTTGGTAATAATATCACCAACTATGTGCAGACCTTCCACAAACCTCCTAGCCTTAGACCAAACTACTTATCACTCTCAGCAGTGGGTCACCTCCGAGATGGGACTAAACTCCACCCGGGTAAAGGGATTCATAACCAAGCTAATGGTTCATAGACAACAGAAAAGACTCTGTCATAGGTGCCAACTCAAACTAACAGCCTACAGTCCCTCATTCCCCACATGCTTGTCCCACCCTAGGAAGTGTGCCCCTTCTCTGCTCAACAGTCCTTCAACTGCCCCACTTCCTTTTTGGGCTTCAACAACAGGCTGGACAAGAACTATTAGAGCCCTATAGCTGCAGTTTATCACCTTCAGGAAATCAATTCCCAACAATTCTTTCACCCAGAGAGAAATTTATCAAAGGCTTGACAACCTGCCTCTTCAGTATCCCATGAGCCTGAAAACCCACTTCTTCAGTCCAGATCCCAAGCTAACCAACTACACAAACAAGTATGGCTATGGATACAGGTTCAGATACAATGACATCAAAGTACAGAGGATAACTGACTGTGTGAGTGAAAGATCCTCCTATGGTTGAATGGATGACTGAATGATGGAAGGAATGATAGGAAAATGAACTAAGTCCAAACAATATGTATGCATGTCCCCAACTTGACACTTGTCATGTTGGGAGCTACTTTGGCCCACTTTTCCCCAACTTTGGAACTTAGGATAAATTAATTATCTATACTTTATACTTAAAGAAATATTAATATAATATTCA
Organism: Picea engelmannii; assembly: GCA_009831015.1. Classification (NCBI taxonomy): domain Eukaryota; kingdom Viridiplantae; phylum Streptophyta; class Pinopsida; order Pinales; family Pinaceae; genus Picea; species Picea engelmannii. The sequence goes on from ML778546.1 coordinate 540,472, forward strand.
TTTTTGGCTTAAGCTCCCTAGCTTATCCCTTTTCCTTAACTTTTAACCCCCCGTTTCCCTAACTAGTGGAGTTTAGTCCCCCATAATCTTTTATCATGGTCGTTCTACGTGCATCAATGTATTTTATATTAATGATGAGACATATACAAAAATATGTGCACTAGCCTTTAACATCTAGGCTCTCTGGACAAATACAAACATAAGTCTCCTAGCTTATAATAATTGGCTCACCAACCTATAAAACAAAGAATATACACAAGGCTCCCTGGCCTCAAAATTGCGTGCACTTAGTTGTTGCGCACGGTATCCTAGAATGTGCACACTTCCTCATTTTACTACGCAGTACATGCACACACTATACCATGGAAGGTGCATAAAAAAAGTGATATCAAACAACTCACCAGCTTACGTACATTTGTACTTACATTTACAATTGGGTTCAGCCTAGGAATATTCCATTAAGAGGCAGATCCAAGAACTGATCCATAAGGGGCATATATATCCCATCTCATCGCCTTGTGGGAGCCCAATCATGCTAGTGTAGAAGAAATATGGGACTTGGAGACTCTACATTGATTATCGGGCCCTAAATAAAATCATAGTCTGAATCCGGTACTCGATTCCCCGAATCAACAACCTCATTGATCATCTCAAGGGGAAAAAATACTTTATTAAGATTGATATAAAGTCTGGCTACCACTAGGTCCCAATAGAACAAACAGATGTATGGAAGACCACCTTCAAGTGAAAAGAAGGTCTTTTTGAATGGTTGGTCATGCCCTTTGGTTTGACAAATTCTCTAGTAATTTTTATGAGGATGATGGACAATACCATTCAACCTTTCACTAATACATTTTTAGTGGTGTATTTGGCTAACATCTGCATCTACATCAAGACTTGGGTGGAACACTTGCAACATATTCAACAGGTTTTTCACACCCTGCGACAACACAAACTATATGAAAACTTGGAAAAGTTATCCTTCGACATGGACGAGGTCCATTACTTAGGCTACATCATCGATTGGCATGGTGTGCATGTGGATCAAGACAAGATCCAGGTCATTAATGACTAGCTAGCCCCAACCACAATCACTGAACTTCAGAGATTCTTGGGCCTCACCAATTTCTATCGCAGGTTTGTGTTGGGATTCTCTCATATCACATGAGCCCTCAACCATGTAACTGGGGGTGGTGGTAAGGAAACATTTGTGTGGGGCCTCTCCCAATAACAAGCCTTCAACAACTTGAAGAAGTGTTTGTGCTCATCCCCAACACTTTCATTACCAGACCCACAACATCCCTTTGAGATCGAGACAAATGCTTCAGACTATGTTGTGGGTGTTGTTCTCACTCAACACGGCTACCCCGTGGCATATCATAGTGAGACACTATTAGATGTTTTCCATAAGAAACCTACTTATGAAAAATAAATGTACTCCATTGTGAAATCCTTCCTCCAGTGGAGACACTACATTCTTGGGAAGGAGACAATCATCCACAATGATCACAAGCCACTACAGTTCATGCAGACCAAAGGAAAATTGCATAATGACCGCCATCAGAAGTGGTCCACATAATTACAACAGTTCCACCTCAACATCAAGTATAAAATAGGAAGTACCAACTGAGTTGTTGATTTACTTAGCTTACCTCTAGTCACAACACTCACCACGGTGCTAGACTCTTGTGGCCACGAGACCCCTGGATGGCCCCACCTCTACGAGATAGACCCTGACTTCTCCACCACCTACCAAATGTTGGGAGCCAACTCAATGGTTGCTAATTTTCATCTTTAAGATGGGTTGTTGTGTCGTCTAGTCCATCTCTGTGTTCCATCAAGCGAGCGTGCAAAGATTATTTTGGAATGTTACTACAGTCGGGTGGTAGTACAATTTGGCATCGAAAAGATAGTGGCAGTGCTGCAGAAACATTTCTATTGGACGAAACTTCGACATGATGTTGGCAAGTATATTAGGTCTTGTGCTGCCTATGTTATTTCCAAATCAACTACTAAGAAACAGGGTCTGTACACCCCTCTTCCTACTCCTGTCATGTCGTGGGAATCCATCTTAATGGACTACATGTCGGGATTCCTGTCCCCCAAAAGGGGAAATGACTGTGTTTTTTTGGTTGTTGATCGCTTTTCCAAGATGGCGATTCTAGTCGATTGCAAGAAGAACATAGCAACCGAAGCCACTGCCAAGCTCTTATTTGAATGAGTATGGGTACATTTTGGGATCCCATAATCCATTATCTCATACCATGACAGTCAGTTCATTAGCACATTTTGGTTGAGCCTTTGGTCAGTGCTGGATACCAAGCTCACCAAATCCATTGCCTTCCACCCCTAGACAGATGGCCAAACTGAGGTCGTCAATCAGATGATTGTACATATCCTATGCATGTACAATTAAAAACACCCCCACACATGGGATGGGAGTCTTTCCTATGTCCAACATAGCTACAACTGAACCCTGCATAGCTCAACTGGCCACAACCCCTTTCATGTGGGGTTGGGATTCCAACCATTGGACCCCATGGATGTTTCACTACCCATGGTGACCACCTTGACCGACTCATCCCCTACTCCAAAAGAATATGAAAAAGACACCCAGTTCATTGAGCGGATCCATCACATCCGCCAACAAGTTCAAGATATTCTACAAAATTCTAATGCCAAGTACAAGCAGCGCCATGATCAACATCAGGTGCCACATAAGTTTCAGGTGGGAGACAAAGTTTGGTTGCACTTTCAGAAATAACACCTTACAGGGCCCCATATAAGACTTCTCCCACTTTGTTATGGGGCATACACCATCACCAAGGTTGTGGGTGACAATGATTTTGAGCTCAACATTCGCCCTTTCCTTGTCCTATACCCAGTCTTCAACGTGGCTCTCCTTCGTCCATATTTCCCACCATTATTGGACACCTAAAAGATAGAAGAGAAGTTGAAACCAACATATATCAACCCTGACTGCATGCAACAGGCATCCAGTGATCAAATTGTGGACACACAACTCAAGGGCACTCGACAACAAAGGATTTGGCTTTATCAAGTCGTCAAAGTAGGTCAACTCCTGCACCAAGGCAAGTGGCTCACCCGGGGCCAAATTCAATAGAAATTTCCTCATATGATGGGGGAAATCAATGAAATGGATACCATTTCTTTCTAATGAGGGAGGATTGATCCAAGTGGATATCGGTGGCCACCCACCTTTTCCAACTCGCTCAAAACAGTTTTCTCACAATTTTGGCAATTTACTATTTTTAGTAGTTTTTAACTTCTGGGGCCATTTTGAGGGCCTAAATGAAGTTTTTTTCGGATCGATATTCTCAATGATAGATAAAGGTCTTCATCGATCCCCCAAAATGAATCTCCTCGATGATACCTTTCCAACGGGCTATCGTGCACCTAAAACTAAGATCATATGCAAAATTTATGACCTCGGGAAGTTGATGTACTAACTTACCCAAACAGAGCCCTTGTGACTTTTGGCGCTTCCTCTCCTAGGGTTAGGTTTTTGGATTTCTAGGGTTTTTGAAAATCTTGTTGAAGGTGAATCCTCCTATGGACAAGTGGATTCCCTCTTGGCCTCTAGACTCCTAAGGCCAAGACATAAAATTTCTTAACATGGACACTGACTTCCTTTTAGATATAATCAAGCTAATGAATGAAATAGAAGGAGAAAGATATGTACCTTATTAGCGACGTTTGTCCTTGCAAAGTCCTGGCTGAGATTTGATCATGAGCTCCTTGATAGATCCTGTATGACAAATAATGGTACAAAAAACTTCCTACTCTACTGAGATTAGCTCAATCATAGATCCACCTACTGTAGACAAAATCATATGGAAAAAGAATAATTTTTAAAGAAATAGGCCAAGCATTGATTGTATTATTGAGAACAAGTAAAATTACTTACAATCCTTTGAATGAAGGTGCAACAGCTTCTTCCAGTTCTCTTTGTCTAACCCCTTTGCTCAAATGATCTCCACTGATTACTTTGATGGCATCTCCCTCATGAGATCATAAGTTTGTTGTAATTCCCAATATCCATTGTCAATACCTTCTTATGAGATCATAAGTTAGGTATAATTCTCAATCTTCCTTGTACCTTTCAATACCACTTATAGGACCATAAGTTTGGTATAAATCTCTAGTCTCCACTGTACCTTTCACCATGAGAAGGCCTTCTTATATAACCTTGGAGAGGTCCAACCACTTGAGAGATCTTTGGGATGAGTTGAGGATTCTTCTCCTTCAATTGAGGATCTCCCCTAAGATCATTCCTTGACCATCTATTCAAATCCAACTACCTTTAGGAATTGAGGGATTCTTCCCTTATTTGCATCAACAAACCTAGAATTTTCTAAAAAAATGGTAGCGCTAACACAAAAGGGTGCACAGGGGGCTCAAGCACTCCCCCAAAGAGGTTCAGGGAGTGCCAACACTCCCTGACAATGGGTAGGGGAACGCTCCTCTCCAAAATTCGGTTTTTGAGTGTTTTTTTCATGGAAAAAGGTTTGTACTCCCCATCAAGTGACTTCTCTTCTTCAAAACTAGTCTTTTGGGTGTCTTAAGTGTCTTTGTGATGTCGTTAGAGGCACGACATAGGCAAGATGGAAATATACTATTTGTGACACTTGCAACACTTGTAGTTAAGATGCGACACTTGCAGACAATATGCGACACTTACAACACTCGTAATGACGACACTTGCGAAACTATCGAAGTGAGTAATTTTGAGGTGTAACAGATTGCACCCCAAAGTACGAAGTTAGAAGACGATGACGACTGAAGTACTTTGTAGACATTTTCAAGAAAAGGTATGGACGCAAAAAAACTGGAAAAAGATGCACACAACCATCAAACAAATATTATGACATGTTTCAAAGCCCAAGGCAGGCATACCTATGCTTGAGTGATAAAGACGTTTTAGGTATGGCCGCCATAAAATACACTGTGGATCCATAATTATATTGTGAACATGGTATAGCCACTGTAGATACAATGTGGATCTATACTCCTATGACCTGAACTTATCATAGCCACGAAGAATACACAATGGATCTACGAGATGACAAGACATAGCCACGACCAATACAAAGTGGATCTATGTAATAGTATATGTGTCATAGTTCAAAAGAACTCCTTCGCAACCTGGGCAAAGTATACATAAGAGTGATGAAACTCAACCCAGGGTCTTCTTACTGATCCCAATGCAGTATGAATCTAACCGTGATCTAAAATTTGAAGAAGACTTGAAAAACTTGAATAAATATTGCAAGTGAAATGTTATGTGTTTAAAGCAACCGGATCAATTTGCAACACATAATTAAGGATTACTTATGTAAAGATACACATAGACAACAGCATAAAACATTGAACATCAGACATAAACACAACAACTTGATAAAGGAGTTCACCCCACTCCGGGCTACATCTCCTGGTCCAACTTCCAATGGATCATTATTATTAAATTGCTCAAAGTGCTCAAAAACATGACTTACAATCCTCAAAATGACAAACTGACTGCTCCAATGGCTCCGCAGCGTCCCAAAACCCCTGTCTGGGCTCTTTCGGCACCTGAAACGGTTGAAAAATGAGAAAGATATGCCTCCTTGAAGCTCCTTCTCCAACTTTGTTGTCTCTGGTTCTACAATTCGCACCCTTGTGCTTCCAACCTGGCTCACACGCTCATTTAAGCGTAAAAACTTGGCACCAGGCGCAATCGCACCAATGGTGCAAACCGTAGGACGGTTAGGGCGCCTCCAACCCCTAACCGCCTCGACACTCGGTCATATGGCTCATAGGACCTTGGGCTCGGCGAAAAAGTGGTTGAACCGTTTAAAACCATGCAACCAATTGTAACTCCCGCGCAAAGTACAACCATGCGCACATTGTGTTATAACAAATGTAATATATATATATATATATATATATATATATATATAATATAATGTTATAACCCCCCGCGCGGATTAATACAATGTATGCACCATACATTAACACAAAACTTTGGTTCAAATGTTATATACACCGCGCGCATATGTTATATAACATATGTATTATATGTATGGTATAAACTATGGGTCGGGGCTAAGCCCCAACCCACCCCCCTTCTAATTAATACGATTTGCCAACATAAATATATGTGTGTCGGTATACATAACAAGGAACATATAATGGCGTATTGGTTGGGCGGATGTTTGTGTGGTGGGAGGTCCGGGGTTCAAACCCGCGGACTCCAACGATATTTTTATAACCACATAAACCAAACAAAAGGGGGACACGTGGCGCCCATGGAGTGGGCCATGTGTCTCTTTATTATTCGCCTCAAACCAGACACGTGTCAACACCGTATTCGCTGATAACCATCCAATAAACATGCGCCACATCTTCCATCTACCACGTCATCATGATGGTACGGCCCTGACACGTGGCCGTACGGACTGTACAGACAAGTACAGTCAGCATCCCAAATTTTTGCCTGTTTGGCTTGGAAGACAGATCGCGATATCTCCTCCATACGGACTCCGTTTGCGAAAGTAAATATACCGCCGGAATCAGGAAGACGAGACGGACGCAATGGCACTGTTTTCGTTGCATTCCGAGCACTTTGAAAATTGCGCAAAATTTGATCCCCTGATCAAACCATGCGAATAGATGTCCTAATGTCAAACATGGAAGAAACCACTTGATTACCAGTCAATGATGTAAACCATTAACAAGCGCGAGGGAAATCACTATTGATGTCAATGACTCCCAAGGTACTCTAGTACATTACGACACATGTGAATACATGCGCTGAAGTTGAACATATGTGGAATTATCCGATCATAGGTCAATGATGTAAACCCACTGCCGGACACAAGGAGGCCTATGATTGAGTCATGAAGGTCCCAAGGTACTATATAGTTTCTAAGTCTGAGTCCCTAGATGATGTGTTGAATTTGACAGGAATATACTCGTTGAAGGAGGGCCTTGATGTATCCCCCATCAACGACACGAAACAGACACAGAGATGTAATTGGTAGATTGAATGAACATGGACTGAAACGAGTATTGAAACAAGATATTTGTGATTGTTGATTCTTGAGGGAGATACTTCCCCTGAACAGTGAGGCACAACAGCAAAAACTTGACATGGACCAAAACTTGATGATGTAGTGGATGTTGTGACTTTTGTCAGGTGACCCAAAGGAGTAAAAGAAACTCAGAGGATTGTCTTAGTGCAGAGGTTCAGAGGAATACAATGCGTGCAAACACAAAGTGCCGTGTTCAAGGGCGATTGTAAGAGTTACTGGTAGTGTTCTCAAAAAACTGCTCGGCTTGCTTCTTTCAATTTTTCCCCCATCCAGATAGACAAGTACCTATTTTTAATTTAATGAGCTCGAGGAGGGTAACACATTCTCGATATGACTCACCTTAGGCAAGTCACTCTTCCTTTGTTTAACAAACCGGAAGAAGTAAGGGTTCGATCCCATATGGGCCCTTCAATGTATGATTGTTTAACGAGTCCAGAGAAGGTAAACTCGATGGTTTTTCATATTTAGAGAGTCTGAAAACAACTTAAAGATGACTCCAATGTTGTCCTTTTTCATAATGTTAGTCTCGCAAGGCCAAAAAAGAGATAAAGTATCACTCGAAAGACACCCTTTCAAACATTTTAATGAGTGGGAAAGGAAGCAAGATCACTTGACAAACTTTTCATGTTTAGAGAGTCTAAAAAGAGCTCAAAGACGACTCGAGGGGGTTCCTTTTTTGTATATCCATGCAGGTCCAAAAAAGAGATAAAATTTTACCAGTATGCATTCTCATTTATTTACGAGCATGAAAAAGAAAAAAAGACTAAGCTCGGTATGCCCCCAGCTTGAAATCTAGTGGCTTAACTCCATAATGATCATCAAAGGCTGGAGACATTCCCTCCAAGCTTCAATTAATTCACCGACTTTGAGGTTGTCACCAATTTCTGTACTAGATGGAGAAAAAGGATATAGGTGGATGAAATGAAGGTTTAAATACGAGAGCTAACAAAATACTCGACTCGACATCTATGATATCTGGTGAAAGACTTGACCTAACAAGAGAGGTGACTATTTCATTTTTTAACAAGCTTGACACAAGAAAATAACTATGCTTAGGGCTCTAGGTTCAATCCCCAGATTTTTGTTTCATTTTTTAACAAGCCTGCCACAGAGAGGAAAAATATGCTCAAATCTTTTGTTTTGTTTTTTAACGAGCTTGCTACAGAGAGGAATACTATGCTCAAGGCCTTTGTTTCATTTTTTAATGATCTTTCCACAGAGAAGAGAAACTGTACTTGTGTCCTCTGTTTCATTTTTTAACGAGCTTGCTATAGAGAAGAGAAAACTTGCTCATGGAATTTTCTTGATCATGGATTCCAAGAGAATAACGCTATGAAAGGAAACCATGTCAAGGGACAAAACTTAGTCATGGCTTCCAAGAGATCTTCACTGGATGGAAGAAAATCACTCTAGAAGGAACACATGTCGACGACTGTGACAAGGGTAAGGAGATCAAGCTCCAATATCCCTACTGAATAGATCACCATGTCAACTACCAGTTCCAAATCATTGGGATTCTAAGTCATGGGAGACAACGCCACATAATTGACATGTGATGAGGGCTATATTGTCTGCATGTAAGAACCATTTAGGGAGGTAATCCAGTCAGGACCAACCAACGAAAGTTGATCAATAGTCACCATTCTTCCATCATGAGGGAAATATGTCACACGAAAAAGAGTGGATATAGTCTCTCTCATGGCATAGACGTAATCCCTCCCAAGGAGTAAAGAGAAATCCAAGGGGTCTCGGACTACGATGACATCAATAAAGACATTTTTCCCTCCCAAAGTTACGGGAAATTGAGGAAGGGTCCCTAAAGGTTGACTAGTTTCTCTGTTAAAAGATAACAAATTTTGTGTAACCAGCACAAGATGAGGACAACCCAAAGTGTGCCAAGCAATATAGGACAAAATACTAACAGACGCACCTTCATCTATCAATGTTTATGGAAAGTCTCAACCACAAACTTGTATTGTAACCTGGAAAGGAATGTGAGAGGGACAATGAGGTCCAATTAGCGCACCCCAATCAAAGAGGATGGCCTCATTTCTTGGAGGGGGTTTTGCGGGAGAAGGAGGAATGACCCCTAGCACGATAGATTCTATATCAACGAGAAAAATGTGGGTATTATTGGTTTTACTCTCTAGAGGGAGAATAGGATCGACCAATGATGGGATCAGATCGACCATGCTGGTACTCTTCAGAGGAAGAGTAGGATTGACCGGTGGTGTAACCAGAGCAATCACTTTGGCACTCTTTATATGAAGGGTGGGACTGACTGAGGAAAGGACTGTATCAGTCACTTTGGCACTCATCAAAGGAGGAGTGGGATCGAATGATGATAGAACCAGATCGACCACTTGGCTTTTATTCTCCAAGGGGAGAATGGGGTCAATGGGTGGAAACGGATCGACCGCTTTGGTGTCACTCTCTAATGGGAAAGTGGGGTCAACTGAGGATGAAAATGGATTGACTACTTGAGTTACACTCTTTTGATGAAGACTAGGGCTGATCGATGATGGAACTGGATCAACTACTTGGGTTCATGGTTCAATCGAGGAGGAAACTAGATTGACCACCTGATCAACTGGACTGACTAGGGATTGAACTGGATTGACCAGTCCATCAACTAACGATGGGTTGGGGGAAAGATTACAAGAACCTTTTAGAAGTTGAATTTTTTCCAAAAGAGAAGAAGCCTCATCCATGTGAGGACAAAGGTGAGAATAATGATCACCTTTGCATAACATACAAGGGAATTTGACAATTGTCTTCTTCTTACCAACCTTAACATCACTAGTTGATGGGGTATCACCGGCATGACCAACAGAGGCCGATGACGTGGTGGAACACATTTCTAAGACCTTGGGAATACCAGGGCAATCCCTCAAAAAGTTGTCACCCTTACAAATATTGCATAGGAATTTGGGTTTTGAATTCTTTATTTTATTCTTGTTGACCTCATCAACACTCCCAGTACTATTCATAGTAGTTGGTTACTTGGATCCAACATCTGATGTTGTTGGGGCCTTGTTCCTTTTTAGGCTCTTCTTCTTCTTCCCTTTCTATTTCTTCTTCTTCTGATCAACCTGGATACTTGCTTTAGAGCTTTCACTAGGCGAAGAAGGAGAAAGGGAAGGATACTTAATGGGTGAAGAAGGCGAAAAGTCAACATGAGGTTGATGTGTGGGTGGTGTAATGACATCTAAAGTATTGGGTGCAGTTGAAACATTGGGAGGAATCAAGATCACCAGAGTGGGGAACAACCAAACTGGTAATCCGATAGTGAGTCTCGGGAGACTCGGTGTGGAGATGTATGAAGGACAAAGTTTCCAAACGAAGGAAAGGTATAAGGTTCCCCATAAGAAGGGGTTCCTCTATTGGTACTCTTAGGATTTGATGCCATTAAAACTGACACAACTTAAGGTCCACTAAGTAATACAACCAACAAATGCTATGAATCTGAGAGGCAAACAATCAAACAAAATCTTCCCACAATGAAACCACTAGTTGGTGATGAAATCCAACATCATGAAATAAAAATAGGAAGAGGCATGGGTAGAGTGGGTGGATCAGTTACGTTGGCGACCTTCTTAACGGACTTACGCTTTGGTGTAATCTTCCATGTAGTAATTGTGGATTTACCTTCCAAGGAGCCTGAGTGAGTTTGACCAACGTCTATTCCAGGTACAATGAGACTTCCATTCACCATCACCTTGTGTGAGACCCTAAATACTATGGCTACTAAGGTCACCAACTCTCAGTCAACCCCTAGGCGAGTACAATTGAAAGTCTAATCCGAATGTATGGGAAGGATAACAAGTCTGAAATCAACTCGAGAGGCTCCCACACATAATCATGGGTATACCCTCAAGTGACCCCCAATATACGATCTGACCACTACAAACTGTTGAACCACAGAGGGATAATCTTCGTAACTCTCCTGAATGCAACCTCGTGCGTAACCCCTGTGTGAGAGGGGGATCCCAGAAAACCTATACGACAATTGGATTTTCTCTCCCTATCGCAAGATGCTAAGTTTGTTTGATATCTTTGGAAGGTTATCCTTTTAGCCTATTCCAAAGCCCTACACCTTAAACTAATGTAGGTTTGCTAACAAACATGTAAAAATTCTGATAAATTTTAGTTAAGCATTGATTTTAGTGGTTGTTGTTTACTTAGAAGTGTATGAGAGTGAAGACTGATGATATTATGACTCAGTTCCCAAAACATGCATAAGAAATGATAAGCAATATTTTCTTTCAATGAATGTCTAATTAAGGGAAGGAGAAGGATTTTCCTTTCACTATTAAACACCAAGATGAAATGACCTCATGCAATAGTCCTCAATAATGAATCCAATGAAATGCTAAAAATTTTGTATGTGACTAATAACCAGTAGATGTAAAGCCTCTTATGCTAATTGGACTTCAAGAGTTGTGAGATTTAAGCAATCTGGAATCAAACTTCACATAAACTAAAAGACAAACTTGTTGCGATCAAACAAGAAACAGAAAGCCAAAAAATCAAAAGGAAGGAGAAAGATCTTGGACAACATGACTCAAAGATCAGAAAGAAAAGTACAAAAGACCTTTGAAACCCCTTACAAATTTTTCACTCATTCATATAAACGAGAAGAAAACAACAAATTGACTCCAAATCGTGAAGGACAAATTGCAAAGTAAGGAAAAATGACAAAAAATCCAAACAAAAGAGGATGAATTATTAGAAATAAGGGTGTTTTAAATCCAATATCAAGATGGACTAAGAGTATGGGACCCTGGGAAAACTCCAAAACCAAGAAATAGCTTTAGAAGATGAAAATTCTAGAGAAATTCTCACAAAAATGGGGTAGCGCTCTGGTGTAAGGGGAACTAGAGCATTCCACTTCTCTGTTTAAGGCTACAAAGGAGTGCTAGTGATTTGTAGCAACAAGAGGGGAGCGTTCTGCTCCAAAAAGTCATAAAAAATCCCACAAACTCAAAAAATCAAGGAAATTCAGTCAATCAGGGTGATCATGATGACATAAAGAGGCAAACAAACAAATCTAAGAATCAACATGACCATGTGGAGAATATCAAATCAGCAGGAAAAGGGCCAAAACAAGATCTGGGAATGGAAACAAAAATCAGAGCTCTTCCCTAGTGGATTCGCCATTTTTTGTTGAAGGTGAATCCTCCTGCGGACAAGTGGATTCCCTCTTGGCCTCTAGACTCCTAAGGCCAAGACAGAAAAGTGATTAACATGGACACTGACTTCCTTTTATATCTAATCAAGCTAATGAATGAAAGAGAAGGAGAAAAAAATGTACCTTATTAGCGACGTTTGTCCTTGCAAAGTCCTGGCTGAACTTTGATCCTGAGCTCCCTGATAGATCTTGTAGGAAAAGCAAAGGTACAAAATACTTCCTACTCTACTAAGATTAGCTCAATCATATATCCACCTACTATAGACAAAATCATATGGAACAAGCATAATTTTGAAAGAAACAGGCCAAGCATTGATTGTATTAATGAGAAGAAGTAAAAGTACTTGCAATCGTTAAATGAATGAAGGTGCAACAACTTCTTCCAGTTCTCCTTGTCCAACCCCTTTGCTAAAATGATATGCACTAATTTCTTTGATGGAATCTCCCTCATGAGATCATAATTTTGATGTAATTCCCAATCTCCATTGCCAATACCTTCTTATGAGATCATAAGTTAGGTATACTTCTCAATCTTCCTTGTACCTTTCAATACCACTTATAGGATCATAAGTTTGGTATCAATCTCTAGTCTCCACTATAAATTTCACCATGAGAAGGCCTCCTTATATAATCTTGGAGAGTTCCAACCACTTGAGAGATATTTGGGATGAGTTGAGGATTCTTCTCCCTCAGTTGAGGATCTCCCCTAAGACCATGCCTTGACCATCTATTTGAATCCAACTACCTTCAAGAATTGAGGGATTATTCCCTTATTTGCCTCAATAAACCTAGCATTTGCTAAAAAAAGGGTAGCGCTCCCCCAAAAGGGTGAAAAAGGTGCTCAATCACTCCCCCAAAGAGGCTCAGGGAGTGCCAACACTCCCTGATAGTGGGTAGGGGAGCGCTCCTCTCCAAAATTTAGCTTTTGAGTGTTTTTTCCATGGAAAAAGGTTTGTACTCCCTGTCAAGTGACTTCTCTTCTTCAAAACTAGTCTTTGGGGTGTCTTAAGTTTCTTTGTGATTTTATTAGAGGCACGACATATGAAATATGGAAATATATTTTTGATGACACTTGCAACACTTGTAGTTAATATGCGACACTTACAACACTCGTAATGATGACACTTGCGACACTATCAAAGTGAGTAAGTTTGAGGTGTAACAATTCCTATTTATTGTAAAAATTCCTTCAGAGCCTCACTATAATCATATTCTTGCAAATGCGCCCAACCATCACATCTCTTCTCAGAGATAAGTCACCACCATTCCAACAAGCTTGTTTTCCACTGCATTTTATAGTTTCATCTTATTTCCTTATTGAATAGAAAACAAGTTATGCTGTATCTTTTTTATTCTGTGTTAAGCATATTTTAATATTATGTATGCATTTCACTCTTCTCATAAAATCTGGATCAGATCCACGAATGTGAAGTACCAAAATGGAAGAAGGAAACTACAGAAATTGTGTGTGTATTTGAGAAGGAGCTCTCTACAAGTTTCATGTACCTATAAGTCCATTTACTGATAGACCAAGTCGATGACATTGAATTGGTGGGTGTCGTATCAACGAGGTTAATGTGTTTCTTTGAGAGGTATATGAAAACTCTAAAAATATATGTCCAAAAAACGGCACATCCAGAGGGTTGTATGGCTGAAGGGTATGTATTGAATGAAACATTTTTCTTCCTATGTGAATTCCTTGGTAAGGATTTTGAAGATGGGCCACACTTTCGGGACGAAAAATGAGCATAAGATATTATTGATTGAGAAAAACCACAATCTAATGGTGTTCAAGTAGAAATTAGTAAGTAAATTCATGATCATTGTGGTTGTTTTCCTTGCAATCATTAATTTTGTTTGTAATTTATTTTTCGAATTAACAACATAACATTTGGAGGTTGAAATAAACATGTTGACATGTAATAGGAGTAGAGGAAATTTATATACTCAAAAATTTCATTATGTACCACATGGAATTTATTAACAAATGGATTGATTTGTATGATAAAAAGAGAGAATAAATGTTAGAAGCAAGGAGACAATTTAAGATATCCAACCCAAGGAATACTCCACTTCCCAATGATCTACTTGGGGAATGGGGCAAAGATTGCACACTAGAATGGGTTACTGAACAAATTCAAAATCAAATAGAAGATGCAGGTATATATTCAAACATAACAGAAGATGAAATCAACATGTGTAGAGGATGTGAAAGAAAGGTATAGTTGGAATTTTACAAAATGTTGTTTCCTTACAATTTTGACACTATTAACTATTTTAATATTCCTCATTATATTTGTTTTCACTGAAATAAATTCTCTTTCAAAGGAGAGGAAATATCCTGCAATGTGGGCATATGGACGACATTATCATGTAGAAAGTGTAGATGTAAAGAGACGATCCTTTGATTTTTCCATCATGGTTGATTTCAAGAAATCCAGCTGAGCAAGATCAAAAGATAAGAATATTATTGAAGGGAATCTACAATATGTTAGGAAAATCCAAGAAATTATTGAGTTGGAATACTGCTCTTTTAAATGTTTTATTTTTAAGTGTATATGGTATGAAGCATTTGGGAGGACACGAAGACACGATACCCATAGTGGAGTTTTTTCTATAGATTCCTCAAGGTTCCTATTGGAGGATAAGGAGCCTTATGCTCTGCCAATTCATTGTGAGTAGGTATTTCTTTAACTCAAATACGAAGCGATAGTGATAATTAATCTATTAATTCATAGTTTATTGCAATAATATATATGTGTATATTAATCAATAATTTTTTTATAAAATACGTCTAATATATGTATGTCGTTCATGTGCAAGTATTTTTCTATGAATATATTTTGGACCAGAAATGGATATTTGTCATACATTATGATCCAAGATTACGACATTTATTTGAAGATGCATTAGTGGATATTGAGAAAAACAGAGATGGAAAAAAAAATGAGAGAGAGGGATTAAGGGATTAGAGAACATCAAAGAAATTAACATCGATGATGATGTTGAAGATGGTTATGTTCAGAAACAAGAAAACAACAATCCAGATTTAGATGATGTTGTGGAAGACGACAATATGGATGGTATAGAAAATGATGATCCAAATACATTTGGTAACAATATAGATGGTCTATAGTCAAATTTCAATGATGATGAAGATGATGCAGGTAAATATGAGGATGTTGGTAATATTAAATACTTGAAAGAACATATGAATATTGACAATGATACAGTAGATGACATTGTTGCAGAAAATAATGTTAATGACCAAGACTTCTAAATTTTCAGAATTATTTGTAATCCATGTTTTTAAAATGTTTATTCTTATGGCTCAAACTTTGAAATGCTTAATTATTATTTTTGTCAATACAAATTACCTATTGCAATATCCTTAAAGTGTTCAATCTTTTCTATGAATTGTTGGCAAAAAAATTAGGATTACTTGGATAAGAGTAAGCATGGTTAATGGTCATTTATTGGCAATTGTTAAAATATAATTACATATATCATATATGTAAAACATTGTAAATCCAGACCATTAGGCTAAATGTGTCCAAAGTTTGTTCATTAGTTTATATTTCAAAACAAATTGAAATATTTCACTAAGCATAAACCTAAGACCTTAACCTTTATACCATTTAACCCATAACCCCTTGAAGCATGGACAATCTCGAAGATTATGTAGGGACATAAGACATCCTTGAGTCTTGAGACCCTCCCATACCATCAAGGGGTGTGCCTAGTATAACCATTTCAAATTTCAACGCATACAGACACATTTTGGAGAAATTTCAATGTTGACCTCATTCACTACTAACCATGTAGGGTCGATGGATGTCATTAATCCCTTCACCTGATATAATCCCTAACCCATTAAAAATTAAACCACTTGCATGTTAGACCCTATAAAATTATTGTGGGATGTCTCAACTTAATAGAATCATAGTTTAATCATCTCGAAGAATAACACAAGAAAAAGACAAATACATGCAAATTGGCATCTTGATCAGGTTTCACTATAAATATGGATATATCGAGTTTGATATTTGTTGGAATGGATGGAAAAATTGGGTCATGATGAATATAACGATGATGAATATGGAAATGAAAACCATGACGATGGATATGATGAAGATAATGATGTCCTTGGGTCTTAAAACCCTCCCATAATGTCAAGGCATGTGCCTAGACTAAACATGTAAAATTTCAATGCATACAATCACATTTTGAAGAAATTTCAACATTGACCCCTTTCACTTCTCACTGTATGGGGTCGGTGGATGAAATTGGTGATGGGCATGTTGGAAGTTCCAAGACATTTCAAGAGAGTTTCGACAAAGTGTATATAGAAGGGAATGACTAATGATGACAATGAGATCGACGTGCATGATGAACATTTATGAAAACATGGAAGATATTGAAGATTATGTGGAGACATCAGACATAATTGATTCTTGAAACCCTCCTATACCATCAAGGCATGTGTCTAGTCTAACCATGTCAAATTTCGATGCATACAGTCACATTCCGAAGAAAGTTCAACATTGGCCCCATTTGTTGCTCATTGTGCGGGGTCAGTCGATGACATTGGTGAAGGGCATGTTGGAAGTTCAAAGACATTTCAAGATATTTTTGACAAATATTCTATAGAAGCGAATGACGAATGATGTGAATCAGATCGATGTGCATGATGAACATTGATGCGAACGTGGAGGAATCGAAGGTTATGTGGGGACATCATACATACTTGAGTTCTGAAACCCTCCCATATTGTTAAGGCATGTGTCTAGTATACCCATGTCAAATTTTGACACATATAGGCACAAATTGAAGAAATTTTGACATTGGACCCATTCACTGCTCACTTTGCGGAGTCGTTGGAAGACAGTTGTGATGGGTTTATTGGAATTTACATGACATTTCAAGAGAGTTTCGACAAAGGTTCTACAAATGGAAATGATGGATGATGATAATGATATGTCCATGATGAAGATTGATGAAAATGTACTAGATGATCTCAAATATTATGTGGGGACATCAAACATCCTTGAGTCTTGAAACCCTCCCAAAATGTCAAGGGATGTGTCTACTCTAACTACATCAAATTTCAATGCATACAAGCACAGTTTGAAGAAATTTCAACATTGGGGCCCCATTCACTGCCTACTATGAGGGGTTGGTGGATGACATTTGTGATGGGTATATTGAAAGTTCCATGACATTTCAAGTTCCAAAAAATATTCTACAAATGACAATGATGAATGATGACAATGATACATCCATGATGAACATTAATGCAAACATACTAGACAATCTCAAAGATTATGTGGGGACATCAAACATCTTTGAGTCTTGAAACCCTTCCATAACATCAAGGCATGTGTCTACTCTAACTACATCAAATTTTGATGCATATAAGCATAATTTGAAGAAATTTCAACATTGGTCCCATTCACTTCCCACTATGCGGGATTGGTGGATGACATTTGTGATGGGTGTATTGGAAGTTCCATGAAATTTCAAGAGAGTTCCGAAAAAGATTCTACAAATGGAAATGATGAATGATGATAATGATAGGTCCATGATGAACATCGATGCAAACGTACTAGAAAATATTAAATATTCTGTGGGGACATTAGACATCCTTGAGCCTTGAAACCATCCCATAATGTCAAGGCATGTGTCTACTCTAACTACATCAAATTTCGATGCATACAGGCACAATTTGAAGAAATTTCAACATTGGCCCCATTCATTGCCCACTATGTAGAGTTGGTGGATGACATTTGTGATGGGTGTATTGGAATTTCCATGACATTTAAAGAGAGTTCCAACAAAGATTATACAAATGGAAATGATAAACGATGACAATGATATACCCATGATGAACGTTGATGCATATGTGGATGATCTGAAATATTGTGTGGGGACATCATACATCCTTAAGTATTGAAACCCTCCCATAACATCAAGGAATGTGTATACTCTAACTACATCAAATTTCAATGCATACAAGCATAGTTTGAAGAATTTCAACGTTGGCCCCATTCACTTCCCACTATACGGGGTTGGTGGATGACATTTGTGATGGGTGTATTTGAAGTTCCATGACATTTCAAGAGAGTTATGAAAAATATTCTAAAAATGACAATGACAAATGATGACAATGATACATCCATGATTAGCATTGATGTAAACATAGTGAACATTGATGGAATTGTTTTTCCTTGGGAAACATCTCGCATCTTTCGCCTCATTTTTCATGTTGCCTCAATTTTCGTGTCCATTGTTGGGAGGTTTTCCAGAACATGGTTTTTTTCAATGATTTTATATTTTCGGTTAAGAAATTAGGTTTGTTGACTAATCCAGGTCATTGGATTAGGGTTTTGGATGTCGCTGGATCCTATATGTATATTGTATTGTAAACAATGTTGATATGAATGAATATTGAATATGTTGGTTTTCCTAGTTTGGGTCTCCAGGGGAAAAATATATGTGTAATGTGTGTATTTTCCATCATATATTTTTTGTTCTTTTACTGAAAATCTCTTTGCAGTAAATAATTGTACAAGGTTAAAATCTACATTTGGTATTAGAGCTTTGTTGGGTTTGGGGGGATGCCTTTGTGGTCAACGGTTTGGCTTGGGACTGTGATAAGCCTTGTTACAATGGGATATCTATGGTATTGATTCTTCAAGTGAAGAGAAATGCCGAGCAGTTCAAAAATGGAGAACAAGAAGTTTAATGGGCAAAGTTTTGACCTGTGGAAGCTCAAGATGGAAGATTTGTTAGTGGACAGATATCAGTGGATCATGATGGATCTAGGTACTGCACCTACATGAACTTCAGCAGATAAATGGAAAAATTTGGATCAGAAGGAAAAGAGCACAATCTGACTATGTCTCTCAGATTCAGTAATATTGAATATTTCAGAGGAAGCTACAACCAAGAATTTATGGGATAAGTTGGGGAAGTCGTATCAGTCTAAGCCCTTAGTAAATAAATATTCCAGAGAAAGAATTGTATAACCTGAGGATGAGAGATGGAGACTCGGTAGTAGAGCATTTGAACGCTTTCACTACTATGGTTAGTCAGTTAGTATCTGTTGAGATTAAAATTTCAGATAAAGATAAGTGTATCATTTTACTGTTCTGTTTCCCAGATTTGTGGGATAGTTTGGTTTTGGAAATAGGTATTAATACATTTGTATTGAATTTTGATGAAGTGGTCTCATCCTTTTTGTCGAAGGAGATAAGATGGAAGAACATGGAAGGACATATCACAGATGCATTATTTTCAATAGGATGCTCCCAGGAAATAAATATATCTAATTCCTCAATTGGAGATCTAAGTCTAAGGATAGATCTATATCTCCCATAAAGTTTGTAAAGGTATGTTGGAGATGTGGAAAAGAAGGGAACTATAATAATCAATGTAGATCAAAAGTTGAGAAAAAGAATGGATCTGAAAAAGCTCCTTCTACATGTTGTCGCAAGAGTCAACTCTAGGCTATAATTGAGACAAGCCTTAGCACATTTTAAATGAAAAAATAAGTTATCACTCAGAACTTGATTTGGGTTGCGTGCAAGTAAATTCTGAGATAACCATGAACCACTTTTGATTAGAATCTTCCCCTTCCAACCCGAGAGGGATCTCTTGGATATATGTCATGATAGGATATCCAATAAGATTAACAGTGGGTAGATGGTGGGTAACAAAAAGTTTTGATGTTTTTAGGGCTGATGGATTGGACTGGGAGGTAGTCCATTGGGCATGGAGTCAAATAATAAAGTAAATAATAAGAGTGTTTCATCAATGGAAATCCACGAAATAGAGGCGAGGTAGAAGTTGATTACAAAGAGAAGGATTTATAAAAGTATGGTAGAAGAATAAAGAGAAAACATGTTAATACACAAGGAGCACTTAGCGATGAGTGAATTCCAAGCATAAATCACTGGAAAAATATGGTTGGGACAAAGCATCTAGAAGAGGATGAATTTTGAACCTTGATATCTGCAAGAAACAACCTATAACCAGTATGTAATACAACATCTAACAGAGGATGAATTCTATTACAAAATAGTTACAAATCAAGAATAAAAGATAGATGGAGTGATATTGAAACTAAGAAAATGGACAAACTCTACAAGAAACATCACAAGAATCTCTGATATGGATAAAACATCCTTCTGCAATATTTTATTAAATTGAAAATGAAAGCTACAACCCAGGAGTACTACTCCTGTGTGTCTTTCCCCCCCCCCTTTCAAATAACTGAAAAATGATTTGAATTACAAAGAAATCCCTCCTTGGAAATGAACAAGTATCTCATGTAGTTATTGAGGTCAAAATCCTCCTAAAAGACAACAACAGTTACCATCAATTTCGGAAAATTTATGCCATTAGAAAATAAACCAAACTGCTGAAAAGTGTGGTTGTGGTTATGGTTTTGTATCTCTCGAATCATGACAGATTTGTATAAGCTAAAAAAATATTTTGTGCATATTTCTATTCTAAGCAAAACCCTCTCTTAGTTCCCTAAGATCCATTTCCATTTTCCCCAGATCTGCATTTTACAAACATGTGTCAAAACAGGAAAATATGAGATCCGAAAATTAGGGCTCAGAGATGGATTTGATTCTCCCAATATGTGACACCTGTAGTAAAACTGAGAGAAGTTATTGATATATGATGTGCTAGGCACAAAAACCTCCGACCGTTTCTCAAAATGATATTCCAGTCGCTCAAAATCATAATTTGAAAATGATGACTCAGCATGGTAAAAAATGCCACATTTCTGAAAACAAAGATCATATTGCGGGGGACTTTGGACTACCTTCCCAAGCTCCAAATGAAAATCAAAATGAACCAATGGAAATATTAGGATCTATAGATGTCAATCATCCATTTAAGCGCGCAAAACGACCTCTCCACGACTGAGAAAACTGACTTTTTCTAAGGCAGTTTAGTCACTGGAAAAAATATGTGATTTCGATGGCTAACATGCCGAAAACAAGGGTATCTTAGCTGCCGAAAGTCTTGGATTTCGGTGGCTAACAGTGCGATTTTGGAGAGTCTTAAGCCATCGAAAGTCCCAAAACCCCGATTTTTGGATTTCGGGTTTCAGGAAATAGAGCAGTTGTGAAAATCTTTACGTCAGCCAAACCTCTGATGGCCGAAACCCCAAAATGGTGACGTGGAATTTATGTTAAACCTTATTATAGTGATTTTATGTTGTTTATTGCATTCTTTTCGCGCCTACTCGTGAGATCTTCCTCCATATGGCTTGATGCATGGTGCTTGAACACTTGGTCTCGGCCAATACACTTTCGGTAGCTAATGGAATATGAAACCTGAGATTTAAGCTACCGAAAGTCTACACTTTCGGTAGCTAAACACTATAATTTTTTTCCTCCTAAGCTACCGAAAGCCAAAATTTCAATATTTGTTCCAACATAGGCTCCATCTAGGGATGGTGCTTTCATGTAAATTGCCAAGAATAGTAGACCACGTGCCTTCATCCATTGGGCGACCCGAAATCATCCTTATCAAAATCTGAACCCTGTCACTTTACTTGCAAATTTCTAAAACAAAATCCACTTGTTCATTCATTGGGATATGGAGTCATAATGCTTTAAAACAAAACCATACTGGATTCAAAACTGAACTGAAAACATATTAAAAAACACCACTATAATCTAATGCTCAAAGTCAAGCTTATTAATCGCCTACTCTAACTACTGAAAAATTCCCACTGAATCAAATAATATGAAAAATGCCAGTGAAGCCAATCCAATAATTGTCTACTTATTTGAAATTTTCACACACTTTCTTTGAGCAGGATGAAAAAGGAAACTGACAACTCCCATCTGACCTATTGGTGATCATGAATTTTCAAACATTTCATTGATTCTTGTGACAAAATATCCATGACATAACATACTCCTCCATTAAATGAATCTAAAAGATCAACAAAAGGATCTTGGAAAAATATATGGTCCTGAGGTTTTAAAACATCGAGGACTACTCTATGTTCTGATTTATAATGCTCAGGATCATTCTCAAAGAGAATATCTAAGCACCCTTCAAGATCATTTGTAATGGCATCTCCAAAATCATGGCACAATATTGTCTAAAGACCCTCATCCCTCCATGAAAAATCTACAACAAGTTGTTCTACAGAAATGATGAAATAATCATCACTATGTTCATCATATTTAGGTTCAACAGATAACTCAAGAGGCTCATCAGTCAGACAAAAACTTGGGACATCAACTATGGATCTCTCAAGAAAAGGAAACTCTGTTACTATCTCTGGCATTCTGTTTATTTCAGAATCATGCTTCTGCAAATCACAGTCTAAAGCATTCTCGAACAACAAACTTTCTTCAAGATCATTAAACATGGCAACCATATCTTTTTCACGAAACAAAACAGAGTCTAAAATCTGATCTCCTGGTAGGAAATCATCATTAATAGGTTAACTAACTTCCTATAAAGTTCCATCAAATACATGATTGTCATCATTTAAAAACAGATTTACATCTTCAGAAATGGAAGAAGTTTGACACTCATATCCAGGACTATGTGAAAGTTGCAAATCTGTGTGAGTAGGGGATGTAACATAGTTGTTCAGGAGTAGGTCTATCTCTTCTTCTGCAGGTTGATCATGATGCTGAATATTTTCTTCTTGAGTATGTTCACAAGATCCAGCTTCTTTATGAGCCAACTCTTCCTCATACTGATCATCTTCATCAACTTGAGAAATTTCTGATATTTCTTCCTCCTCTTCAAGAGGATTTGTTTGATCATTTTGTCTTATGAATTCTATATTACAACAATCTTCAAAAAGTATTTCAGCTGAGTAGATTCTTTTACAATGTTGATGAAAAAGTATGTGAAAATATTTCAATGAAGGAATACTCTAATGGGGTAAAGATTTATACCAGACTCTAGCATCTTTTTCCAATGAAAACATAAACAATTTCATGAGGACATATTCATGATGTACATTTAATTCCTTCGTGAGATTGTGGAATTCAAGCAAGTGTTGAGCGGGATTTTCGTCCACATATTCTCCAAATTTAGGAAGGATATCTTCCCAAATTTTAATGTCTAGAACAATGTTTGGAAAGCCATAAACATTTGTAAAGTTGAGAGGAGCAAACCTTGTAGCAATTCGAGCAGTGAACGAATTCGACATTTGAGACCAATGGAGTCACCAACAAAATCATGTAGATTCTACAAACCAAGGAGTCGCCAGGTGAATGATCACAACCAATTGAATGCCTATCCCTTGTTCACCATCAAGAGATAGATATGAACTTTGTCGTATCCCAGGGAAGATAACTTCGTCCTTCGTCTCCAGCAGTGACGCCAGAAAATGTTGTCACAAGAGTCGACTCTAAGCTGTAATTGAGCCAAGCCTTAGCACATTTTAAATGAAAAAATTAAGTTATCACTCAAAACTTGATTTCGGTTGCGTGCAAGTAAATTCTGATATAACCACGAACTACTTTTGAATAGACACTACCCCTTCCAACCCGAGAAGGATCTCTCGAATATATGTCACGATAGGATATCCAATAAGCTTAACAACGGGTAGATCTGTGGGTAACAAATAGTCTTGAGGTTTTTAGGGATGATGGGTTGGACCAGGAGGTAGTCCATTGGGCATGGAGTTAAATAATCAAGTAAATAATAAGAGTGTTTTGGCAATGGAAATCCATGGAACAAAGGCAAGGTAGAAGTTAATTGCAAAGAGAAGGATTTATAAAAGTATGACAATAGAATAAAGAAAAAACATGTCAATACAAAAGGAGCACTTAGCGATGAGTGAATTCCAAGAATAAATTAGTGAAAAAAGATGGTTGAACAGAGCATCTAGCAAAGGATGAATTTTGAACCTTGATCTCTGGAAGAAACAACCTATAACCAGTCTGCAACAGAGCACCTAACAGAGGATGAATTCTACTACAAAATACTTACAAATCGAGAAGAAAAGATAGATGGAGTGATATTGAAACTAATAAAATGGACAAAATCTGCAAGCAACATCACAAGAATCTCTGATATGGATAAAACATGCTTTTGCAATCTTTTATTAAATTGAAAATGAAAGCTATAGCCCAAGATTACTACTCCTATGTGTTCCCCCCCCCCCACCCTTTCGAATAACTGAAAAATGATTCGAATTAAAAAGAAATCCCTCCTTGGAAATGAACAGGTATCTCATGTAGGTATTGAGGTCGAAATCCTCCCAAAAGACAACAATAGTTACCATCAATTTCAGAAACTTGTTGCCATTAGAAAATGAACCAAACCGCTGAAAACTATGGTTGTGGTTATGGTTCTGTATATCTCTAATCCTGATAGTTGTGTATAAACTGAAATAGGATTTTGTGCATATTTCTGTTCTAAGGAAAAACCTCTCTCATTTCCCTGAGATCCATTTCCGTTTGCCCCAGATCTGCATTTTACAAACATGTGTCAAAACAGAAAAATATGAGATCCAAAAATTAGGTCTTGGAGATGGATTTGATTCTACCAATATGTGAAATATGTAGGAAAAACGAGAGAGTTTACTGATCTATGATGTGTTAGGAACAAAAATCTCCAATCGTTTCTCAAATGATATTCCAATCACTTAGAATCATCATTTAAAAATGATGATTCAACACAGTAAAAAATGCCACATTTCTGAAAACAAAACTCATCTTGCGGGGGAGTTTTGACTTCCTTTCCAAGATAAAAATGAAAATATGAATGCACCACTAGAAATCGTAGGATCTGTATATGTCAATCGACCATTTGAGCATGTAAAACAACCTCTCCACGACTGAGAAAACTGACTTTTTCTAAGGCAGTTTAGTCACTGGAAAAAATCTGCAATTTCAGTGACTAACAGGCCGAAAATAAGAGTATCTTAGCTGTCGAAAGTCATGGATTACGGTGGATAACAATGATATTTCGGATGAACCATAAGCCACTGAAAGTCCCAAAACACCGATTTCAGGATTTCAAGTTTCGGGAAACAGAGCAGTGGTTAAAATTTTTACGTCGACCAAACCTCCAATGGCCGAAACCTCGAAATGGTGACATGGCATTTATGTTAAACCCTATTATAGTGGTTTTATGTCGTTTATTGTGTCATTTTCACACCTACTCATGAGATATTCCTCCATGTGGCTTAATGTGTGGCGCTTGAACACTTGGTCTCGACCGATACACTTTCGACAACTAATGGCATATGAAACCCGATATTTAAGCTACCGAAAGTCTGCACTTTTGGTAGCTAAACACTATAAAGTTTTTCCTCCTAACCTACCAAAAGCCAAAAGTTCAATATTTTTTCCAACACTACAGAAGAGAATACCTCCAAGGAAGAAGGAAGGTATGTGTACTTGGATTCTTCAAGAACACATGCAGATCATGCATAGGCATGGTTGGTTGAGTCAGGTTCATCCTTTCATATGACTCCCAAGAGGGAGTGGTTCTGTGAATATGAAAGGTATGATGGAGGTAATGCTTTCCTTGGTGATGAATTGAAAACCAAAATCATAGGACGAGGAAAAGTTAATTTGAGGCTCATAGATGGAAGGATTAGACCACTACCTAGTGTTTTGCACATACCAGGATTGTCCAGAAATTTGATTTTTGTAAACAAAATGAACGATGCGGGGGTACAAAAAATATTTGAAAAGGAAAACCGCAAGATGGTTCGAGGAGAAATAGTGTTTCTTAAGGGATATTGGTTTGGAAATATATATGAGCTACAAGGAAGCACTTTAGTGATGGGTGTAATAGTTCCACTTTTCTTGATATTGGAGTTGCAGAAGAAAAAGCTCCTACAGTCTCTGGAGAAAAGGTTATGTTGTGGCATCAAATATTGGGGCATATATGAGAGAAGGGTCCTTGACTACTTCACAATAAAGGTATGGTTGAATGTATGTATAATTTCTCTCTGAATTTTGATTTATGTGAACATTATGTATATGGGAAGAAGAATCAGGTAAGATTACCCTCTAGTGCAATGAGGGAAGAAGGAATTGTACAGCTAGTTCACAGTGATGAGTTTGGACCTGTGTTGGTTCCATCATTGAGATAATATGATTACTATGTCTCATTTATATGTTACTTCTCGATGAATACTTGGTTATATTTCCTAAGGAATTAATATGAAGTCTTTGATAGGTTTAAAGAGTTTAAGTCTCTTGTTGAGAATCAAACAGAGAAAAGAATTAAGGTGTTGAGAACAGATAATGGTGGAGAATTATGTGGGAATGAATTTGAAGAATTATATAGGAAGTGTGGTATAGAAAGAAAGAATATTACTCCATACACACCTTAATAGAATGGAGTTGCAGAAAGGATGAATATGACCCTAGTGGAAAAATCAAGGTGCATGCTCAGTGGTGTCGGGTTAGGGAAATAATTATGGGCAAAGGGAATGGGTACTGCATGTTACATGGTCAACAGATCACCCTCGTCATTAATGGATGACAAGACTCCATAAGAGGTATGGACTGGTAAGAAACCTTCCCTCACACATATCAAGGTATTTGGTTGTGAGGCCTATGTTCATGTTCCAAAGGAAAACATGAGTAAGTAGATAAGAAGGATGATAAGTGTATATTTATTGGGTATAAATATGGTCTTAAAGGTTGTAAGTTTTGGAACCCAGAAACTAAGAAGGTTGTGTATACTCAAGATGTGGTGTTTAAAGAAATAAAATGTGTTTTCAAACAAAATGTCTTACCAAGTAAGGAAGAACCAGAGAAAATAGAGTTTGATTTAAAGGACGATGAATCAAACTCTACAAAAGAACAAGAATTAGAAGAAGAAGATACTCATACTCCAGTATTGAGGAGATTGTTTTGGGAAAGAAGGAAATCGAAAAGGTATACTCCCTCTAATTTTTGTTCAAATTTTTCTTTGTCTATTATTGATGATGATCCTAGAACTGTTAGGGAGGCAGTGGATTCAGAGGATGGAAACATATGGGAAAAGGCCATGGATGAAGAAATTGCAGCCTTGGATAAGAATGAGGCTTGGGATCTAGTGGAGTTTCCAACTAGAAGAAATCTCATTGGTATAAAATGGGTATTTTAAAAAAAGTTGAATGAAGAAGGAAAAGTGGATAAATATGAAGCTCAGTTAGTAGAAAAGGGTTATTCCTGGGTTGAGGGAATTGATTTTGGTGAGATTTGTTCCCATGTTTCGAAGTTAACTTCTATAAGATTTTTGTTATATGTTGTTGTTGCATTTGATTTTGAATTAGAACAAATGGATGTGAAGACAACATTCCCACATGGGGATATGGAAGAAGAAATCTATATGAAGGAGCCATAAGGCTTTTCTATGAATAAGTAGTTGGTATGCAAGCTGAAAAAGTCCCCGTATGGTTTAAAACAATCACCAAGTATGTGGTATAAAAAATTTGATACTTATATGCTAGGACTTGGCTTCACAAGAAGCAAAGAGGATCACTGTGTTTATTTTAAATTAATTGGTGATCATTTTGTTTATTTGGTCTTGTATGTCGATGACATGTTGTTCATAGGAAACAAAAAGAATATTATCTAGGATGTGAAAACTCATTTGTCCTCTAAATTTAACATGAAGGATCTCGGTGTTGGAAATTTCATTTTGGGCATGGAAATTAAAATAGATAGGAAAAAGAGGAAACTCTGGTTAAATCAAAGAAAATATGTCGAGACAATATTACATAGGTTTAATATGCAGGAATGCAAACCGGTCAAGGTCCCTATTACTACTGATGTAAAGTTATCTACGGATTAGTGTCCCAAGACACATGATGAGGAGGAGGACATGTCTCGTGTTCCATGAGTGAAGTTGGTAGTTTGATGTATGCAATGGTATGTACTAGACCAAACATTGCACATGAAGTGGGAGTTTTGAGCAGGTATATGTCAAAACCAGGGAAGGATCATTGGACATCAATAAAAATGGTTTTTAGGTATTTGCGTGGCATTTCTATCTATGGATTGTGCTACCAAGGAAGACCAATATTGGTCAGAGTGTTGGACATACATGGCTTTGTATATGCATACTGGGATGAAGATTTAGATTGTAGGATATCTACAAGTGAGTATGTGTTTAACCTGTTTGGAGGAGCAATCAGTTGGATGAGAAAAATACATGTTGTAGGGGCACTTTCAACTACAGAAGTTGAATACATGGAAACCACTCATGCAAGCAAGGAATGGTTAAAAATAGTGTGTTTAGGTATTGGGTTGGTACTGTTAGAGTCAAAAGTCACTCCTAGATTGCCTACAAGAGCAGAGCCCAATGCCCATTGGTTTTATGTCACGATAGTTTTAATGGGTGATCAAATGGGTAGGGACTCGGGAAGGTATCGCTCTAACTTGGGAACTGAGTCCAGTATGTAAGGAACAAAGGAGGTCTTGGTCTAACATTAGTCAGTGAGTTGATTTAAAGATGAGCAGGTTGAAGACTTGGTGAGAGGAGTGAGAAAACTACCTCAAGAAACAGGCCTTTCAATGGTTTGTAGAAGAAAAACTTTGAATGCAAGATCCTCTTGGTTCAGGGCTTCGAGAAACTGAAAGGGGGACTTGACTGGATCCTCCAATTCCAAGTCGTCCAGCGCTAAGAAAATCACAGGGACCGATTAGAAATAATGCAACTGTTACAGTGATCCAACCTACATCATCCTATAATAGTTACAACTCGACTGGATCCTCCAATTGAGAGCTGCTCTAACACGGTGTAAACAAAGACATGAAAGAAACTGACATTCATAAGGTAAGAAGTCTCAAGAGTCCATGCATAACCAGAATAACAGTGCTTCATTAAAGTTTTACAACCGGGAGCCTCACTCAACCATCAATTCCTACAAAAATGGAAAAAATGCCTACATATACTCCTCCACTTTCGCCCAGCAGAGGTGTCTCAGGACTTTCAAGGTGTGGCGTCTCCTCGGTCAAATCTGGCTTGAACTCCTTTATCAGACGTCACCTTAACTTTGCATGGCCTTTGCAGGGGAGGTAGCTGAAACATTAAAGGCTAAAATAGTGTGTGTAGACTCCTCTGGTCAGACGAGAACTCAGCATGACTTCTTTGGAGAAAAACAGTGTACAGGACCATCTCAGGCAGGCTGCCTGCCTGACCCTCCATGCTTTTCATTTAATGAGTGAGCCGAGGTTTCAACTACCTCCATCCACCTTCATTTATTTTTAGCGAGGACCAATATCAAGGTTGAGTCGAACTGGTCTTTGGAGAACACGGTGATCCCTTCTGCAGCTGAACCCGACGCTTCGGACCTTTGCACAGCTCTTTCTATCGCCCCCAAGTGACCACGGGCTATGACCCTGTGCCTATCTTCAAAGGTGATTTTGGCATTTCGTGTTTCACGGCTGGGAGGAGGCTTCTCCTTGTGCTTCAAAGTTACGAAAGGCGAGGTGGCGACATAGCCTAATCGCGTGCCACACGTCCCTCTGGATGGACGGTCCTGATCATCTTGGCAATATTGTGGGCCCGCGTCCTAGACGCCTTTGGCACTTCGCGTCTCACGGCCCAGAGGAAGCTTCTCCTTATGCTTCAAAGTCATGATAGGCGAAACGGTAACATGGCTTGATCGTGCACCACGCGTCCCCTTGGATGGACGGTTGAGATCCTTTTGGTGATATAAGCACTACCCATTGCGCTAATCCTGGTGCAACTCCGCTAACTGCGATTACCCGTTGACCGTTGATCTGCTCTATAGATGGATCTTAGCTGCTGACAACATAAATTCCCCCGCTCACTTGATTGGTAACCCGAAACAAGATTTTCTGTGCTACGCTTGGGCGCTTGTCGTGCAGCCTGCAGACCTGGATACTCTTATGCCCAAGATGATAATTGTTTCTAACATTAGGCTCCATGGGGGATAGATTCATCCCTGTGATGCTCTAAGAACTCATTTGCAGCTTCAATGCCTTGCTATTGGGCTATGGAGTCAATCTCAAAACCTCCTGCTGAGAAATATATGCCGAAAAGTAAAAACCAAACAAACTAAACATAGACGCTCCAAGGAGCTTATTTATGTACAGTCCTAAACTAATAAAATTCTTTACATGGGGCTAGGTGAAAGCAAACTTCCACCATAGCCAATCAAGTAACTTCCTGAATGGAAGCTCCTTCCTTCTATCGATGATCACCAACAGGTGGTGTAACCATGACATCAGAACGACTATGCTCTTCAACTCCTTCTTACAGAATGAAGTTGAGATGAAATAGGGAAGCTAAAAAATGCGAAGGAAGTACAATTCCATGTACTCCTTCACAGGCTCATAGCACCAGTGGAAAACTCCAGAAAATTTGTGACAGGAAGCCTCCTCTTCTACACCGTTGTTCACGTGTGGCTGTGTATGTCTGGTAAGCATAGGTGGGTGGACAACTGTCATAGGATGACTAATCTCAGGCGGTGGCTTCTCACTGAATGGCTCTGCACAGTTTGTAAACTACATCTTCGGTTGCTCCTCTAGTTCTTCTGGCTCTTCTTCTTTGCTCTCCCAAGGGTTAGAGTCATAATCATCATAGATAGGACCTGTGGGAAAGCTCTTCTTTTTAATCTACTTCTTAGGGGGATTGATTTCCTCGTCATGTCTTTCATTTGTGAATAGAAGAGAAGGCTCTGCGATATGCTCTTGGAAATCTAGCATATCTATCTCAGAATTTGATTCGTAACTGTCATATACAAGTGGGCTTCTCCCATGGTCAGCAAGTTGAGATGTGGGGCTCTGTTGATCCTCAAATGAATAGTCGTTAAAGCTGGGTGAGCACCAAACTTCTTCATTTTGAAAAAAAGGAACGATCTCCAGATCCTCCTTTTCAACCCCAAATGTAAATACATCATGGGAAATCTCGTGCAGAAAAAAAGAACAATCCTCTTCCACAATAAATTCTTCCTTTAAATCTGAGACAGCAGGCTCCTCAGGAGAATAAACTAATGTCTCTATGGCTATGAAATATTCAATATCCTCTTCAAAAGAGCCACCAAGAACATCTGCCTCAAGGACTAGAAAATCCTCTACACATCGTTCAGCTTCCCACCTATCCAGTTGGGCAGAGAGAGATTTTATCAGCTCCATAACTTTTGCCAAAGCATCTTCTTCTTCCTCAGGATATTCACTCACATAACCCTCCTCTGATACAGATGAATGGGGATGATAAAGGACTGATTTCTGATCCAGGTCATCAGGATGATCCTCATAGCCTATGTAAGAAGTAGCTCTATCTTGTATACAGGTGTTGTATCCCTCACAACAGTTATGAAAAATTAACTTAGAGGGATAAAGCTTCTGACAATAGGCGGTGAAAGCTGCATGAAATTCTGCGAGTGAAGAAATGCTAGCAGGGGGTAAAGAATGATACCATTTACGAGCATCCCCTGCTAACGAGAACATGAACATTTTCAATAATACATCCTCATGATGTATCTCCCACTGGTACATGAGTTCATGAAACTCACAGAGATGCTGAGCAGGGTTGTCCTCTTCATGCTCTCTAAATATGGGCAAATAATTGCTCCATTCATCCGGAGAAGGGACCTCATTAGGAAAACCAGGAATAGCAGAAAAATTAAAGATGCAAACCTCCGAGCTAGGATTTTCTCCATCTGAACCAGCAAATTTGCCAATCGATCCTTGAATCATGGAGTCGCAAGGTGAAAGATGAACAACTTTGAATGTGCCTGGTCCTTGTTCACCATCAAAGGCCAGATCTTAACGTTGTCGTTACCCCAGGAAGCTTCTCAGGCTGAGAAAGAAGCTGTTGAAACCTTCTCGAGAAAGCTCCTCTGGGTCAACTTTTCAGGCGTGCTAAAGTAGATGCAACTGAAAAAGTGATGTGGATACCTTGGAGTCACCGCAGTGGAGTCTCCAGGTGCACAGTAGAAATCTTTAAGGGCTCTGATGCCTGATGCACCTTCAGAATCATAGGCTCAATGTCATTCTACCCAGGGAAAATCTTCAACTTTGTCCTCGGCAATGGCGCCAGAAATGTTAGCGTCAGAAGTCACTCATGGATTGCCTATAGGAGCAGAGCCCAACACCCATCAGTTTTATGTCACGATAGTTTTAATGGGTGATCAAATGGGTAGGGACTCAGGAAGGTATTGGTCTAACTCAGGAACTGAGTCCGGTATGTAAGGAACAAAGGAGGTCTTGGTCTAACTTCAGTCAGTGAGTTGATTTAAAGATGAGAAGGTTGAAGACTTGGTGAGAGGAGTGAGAAAACTACCTTAGGCAACAGGCCTTTCAGTGGTTTGTAGAAGAAAAAATCTGAATGCAAGATCCTCTTGGTTAGGGGCTTCGAGAAACTGAAAGGAAGACTTGACTAGATCCTCCAATTCCAAGTCGTCCAACACTAAGAAAATCACATACCCGATTAGAAACAATTCAACTGTTACAGTGATCCAACCTACATCATCCTATAATAGTTACAACTCGACTGGATCCTCCAATTCCGAGCTTCTCTAACACTGTGTAAACAAAGATGTGAAATAAACTGACATTCATAAGGCAAGAAGTCTCAAGAGTCCATGCATAACCAGAATAACAGTGCTTCATTAAAGTTTTACAACCGGGAGCCTTGGTTAACCATCGATACCTAAACAAATGGCAAAAATTCCTACATATACTCCTCCACTTTCACCCAGCAGAGGCATCTCAGGACTTTCAAGGTGTGACGTCTCCTCAGTCAAATCTAGCTTGAACTCCTTTGTTAGACGTCACCTTAAATTTGCATGGACTTTGCAGGGGAGGTAGTTGAAACATTAAAGGATAAAATAGCGTGTGCAGACTCCTCTGGTTAGATGAGAACTCGGCATGACTTCTTTGGAGAAAACTAGCGTACAAGACCATCTTGGGAAAGCTTCCTACCAGAACCTCCATGCTTTCCATTTAATGAATGAGCTGAGGTTTCAACTACCTCCATCAACCTTCATTTATTTTTAGCGAGGACCAAGATCGAGGTCGAGCCGAACTGATCTCTGGAGAAAACGGTGATCCCTTCTGCAACTAAACCCAGCTCTTCGACCCTTTGTGTAGTTCTTTCTATCGCCCCCAAGTGACCACGGGCTGTGACCCTGTGCCTATCTTCAAAGGCGCTTTCGGCATTTCATGTTTCGTGGCTGGGAGGAGGCTGCTCCTTGTGCTTCAAAGTTATGAAAGGTGAGGTGGCGACATATCCTAATCGCGCACCACACGTCCCTCTGGATGGACGGTCCTGATCATCTCGACAATATTGTGTGCCTGGGTCTTGGACGCCTTCGGCATTTCGCGTCTCGCGGCTAGGAGGAGGCTGCTCCTTATGATTCAAAGTCATGATAGGAGAAACGGAGACATGGCTTGATCGTGCACCATGCATCCCCTTGGATGGACTACTAAGATCCTTTTGGTGATATAAGCGCTACCCATTGCGCTAATCCTGGTGCAACTCCGCTAACTGCGATTACCTGCCGACCGTCGATCTACTCTGTAGATGGATCTCGGTCGCTGACAACATAACTTCACTCGCTCACTTGATTGGTAGCCCAAAATGAGATTTTATGTGCTACGCTTGGGCACTTGTCGTGCAGCCGACAGACATGGATACTCTTATGCCCAAGACGAGAATTTTTGCTAACATTAGGCTCCATGGGGGATAGAGTCATCCCTGTGATGCTCTAAGAACTCATTTGCAGCTTCAGTGCCTTACTATTGGGCTATGGAGTCAAGCTAAAAACCTCCTGCTGAGAAATATATGCCGAAAAGTAAAAACCAAACAAACTAAACATAGACGCTTCAAGGAGCTTATTTATGTTCAGTCCTAAACTAATAAAATTCTTTACATGGGGCTAGGTGAAAGAAAACTTCCACTATAGCCAATCAAGTAACTTCCTGAATGGAAGCTCCTTCCTTCTGTCGATGATCACCAAAGGATTGTGTAACCATGAAAACATAACGACTATTCTCTTCAACTCCTTCTTACAGACTGAAGTTGAGATGAAATAGGGCGGCTCCAAAATGCGAAGGAAGTACAATTCCATGTACTCCTTTACAGGCTCATAGGACTAGTGGAAAACAAAAGAAAATCGGTGACATGCAACCTCCTTTGCAACACCGTTGTTCACGGGTGGCTGTATATGTCTGGTAAGCATAGGTGGGTGGACAGTTGTCGTAAGTTGACTGATCTCAGGCGGTGGCTGCTCGTTGACTGGCTCTGCGCAGTCTGTAAACTGCATCTTCGGCTGATCCTCTGGTTCTTTTGGTTCCTCTTCTTGGCTCTCCCAAGGGTCAAAGTCATAATCATCATAGATAGGACCTGTGGGAAAGCTCTACTTTTCAATCTATTGCTCAGGGGGATGATTTCATCACCATGTCTTTCATTTGCGAATAGAAGAGAAGGCTCTGCGATCTGCTCTTGGAAATCTAGCATATCCAACTCATAATTTGATTCATAACTATCATATACAGGTGGGCTTCTCCCATGGTCAGCAAGTTGAGATGTGGGGCTCTGCTGCTCCTCAACTGAATAGTCATTAAAGCTGGTTGAGCACCAAACTTCTTCATTTTTCAAAAAAGGAACGATCTCCAGATCCTCCTTTTCAACCCCAAATGTAAATACATCATGGGAAATCTCGTGAAGAAAAAGAGAACAGTCCTCTTCCACAATAGCTTCTTCCTTTAAATCTGAGACAGCAGGCTCCTCAGGAGCATAAAATAATGTCTCTATGGCTATGAAATCTTCAATATCCTCTTCAAAAGAGCCACTAAGAACATCTACCTCAAGGACTGGAAAATCCTCTGCACATCGTTCAGCTTCCCACCTATCTAGTTGGGCAGAGAGAGATTTTATCAGCTCCATAACTTCGCCCAAAGCATCTTCTTCTTCCTTGGGATATTCACTCACATAACCCTCCTCTGATACAGATGAATAGGGATGATAAAGGACTGATTTCTGATCCAGGTCATCAGGATGATCCTCATAGCCTATGTAAGAAGCAGCTCTATCTTGTATACAGTTGTTGTATCCCTCACAACAGTTATGAAAAATTAACTAAGAGGGATAAAGCTTCTAAAAATAGGCGGTGAAAGATGCATGAAATTTTGCGAGTGAAGAAATGCTAGTAGGGGGTAAAGAATGATACCATTTACGAGCATCCCCTGCTAATGAGAACATGAACATTTTCAATAATACATCCTCATGATGTATCTCCCACTGGTACATGAGTTCATGAAACTCATAGAGATGATGAGTAGGGCTGTCCTCTTCATGCTCTCTAAATATGGGAAAATAATTGCTCCATTCATCTGGAGAAGGGACCTCATTAGGAAAACCAGGAATAACAAAAAAATTAAAAGGAGCAAACCTCCGAGCTAGTATTCTCTCCATCCGAACCAGCGGAGTCGCCAATCGATCCTTGAATCATGGAGTCTCCAGGTGAAAGATGCAGAACTTCGAATATGCCCTGTCCTTTTTCACCATCAAAGGCCAGATCTTAACGTTTTCGTTACCCCAGGAATCTTCTCAGGCTGAGAAAGAAACTGCTGAAACCTTCTCGAGAAAGCTCCTCTGGGTCATCTTTTCAGGCGTGCTAAAGTAGCCGCAACTGAAACAGTGATGTGGAAAACTTGGAGTCACCACAGTGGAGTCGCCAGGTGCACAGTAGCAATCTTTAAGGGCTCTGATGCCTGATGCACCCTCAGAATCAGAGGCTCAATATCGTTCTACCCAGGGAAAATCTTCAACTTCATCCCCGACAACAGCGCCAGGAATGTTAGCATCATAAGTCACTCCTGGATTGCCTACAGGACCAGAGCCCAACTCCCATTAGTTTTATGTCACGATAGTTTTAATGGGTGATCAAATGGGTAGGGACTCGGAAAGGTATCGCTCTAACTCAAGAACTGAGTCTGGTATGTAAGGAACAAAGGAGTTCGTGGTCTAACTTCAGTCAGTGAGTTGATTTAAAGATGAGAACATTGAAGACTTGGTGAGAAAAGTGAGCAAACTACCTCAGGCAACAGGCCTTTCAGTGGTTTGTAGAAGAAAAACTTTGAATGCAAGATCCTCTTGGTTCAGGGCTTCGATAAACCGAAAGGGGGACTTGACTGGATCCTCCAATTCCAAGTCGTCCAACACTAAGAAAATCATAGGGACCGATTAGAAACAATTCAACTGTTACAGTGATCCAATCTACATCATCCTATAACAGTTACTACTCAACTGGATCCTCCAATTGTGAGCTGCTCTAACACGGTGTAAACAAAGACGTGAAAGAAACTGACATTCATAAGGCAAGAAGTCTCAAGAGTCCATGCATAACCAGAATAATACTGCTTCATTAAAGTTTTACAACCGGGAGCCTTGCTCAACCATCGATACCTACAAAAATGGAAAAAATGCCTACATATACTCCTCCACTTTCACCCAGCAGATGCGTCTCAAGACTTTCAAGGTGTGGCATCTCCTAAGTCAAATCTGGCTTGAACTCCTTTGTCAGACGTCACCTTAACTTTCCATGGTATTTGCAAGGGAGGTAGATGAAACATTAAAGGCTAAAATAGCGTGTGCAGACTCCTCTGGTCAGACGAGAACTCAAAATGACTTCTTTGGAGAAAACCAGCATACAGGACCATCTTGGGTAGGCTGCCTGCCGAAACCTCCATGCTTTCCATTTAATGAGTGAGTCGAGGTTTCAACTACCTCCATCCACCTTCATTTATTTTTAGCGAGGACCAAGATTGAGGTCGAGCCGAACTGGTCTCTGGAGAACGCGATGATCCCTTCTACAGCTAAAACCGATGATTCAGCCCTTTGCGTAGTTCTTTCTATCGCCCCCAAGTGACCATGGGCTGTGACCCTGTGCCTATCTTCCAAGGTACTTTCGGCATTTCACGTTTCGCGGCTGGGAGGAGGCTGCTCCTTGTTCTTCAAAGTTACAAATGGCGAGGTGGCAACATAGCCTAATCGCGCGCCACGCATCCCTTTGGATGGACGGTCCTGATCATCTCGATATTATTGTGGGCCCAGGTCCTGGACGCCTTCGTCACTTCGCGTCTCATGGCCGGGAGGAAGCTGCTCCTTATGCTTCAAAGTCACGATAGGTGAAATGTCGACATGGCTTGATCGTGCACCACACGTCCCCTTGGATGGACGGCTAAGATCCTTTTGGTGATATAAGCGCTACCCATTGCGCTAATCCTGGTGCAACTCCACTAACCACGATTACCCACCAGCCATTGATCTGCTCTGTAGATGGATCTCAGCCGCTGACAACATAACCTTGCCCGCTCACTTGATTGGTAACCCGAAACGAGATTTTCTGTGCTACGCTTGGGCGCTTGTCGTGGAGCCTGTAGACCTGGATACTCTTATGCCCAAGACAAGAATTGTTGCTAACATGTAAAACAAGCTATAAGGATAGATTATGATAGTTAGAGTGCAATTTTTCTGGCAAAGAACCCGACTTATTATTCAAAGCTAAATAATATTGATGTTCAATATCACTTTGTGAGAGACATGGTTGAAGAAAAGAAAGTGTTGTCGATGAAGGTGTACACTTTGAAGAATGTTGTAGATTCATTAACAAAATCTATTTGAATTGTGAATTTATCTTGGTGTAGAGAATCTATGGGCATTGCTTCCATGGAATGTTGACGATGTAACCTTGTAACCCCCTATATGCAAAGAAAAAAATAAGTGGGAGAATGTTGGGTATGAGTTATATTCTTTGCATGATTATCTCTAATGTCTGCTACGTTGCATCAGGTGCGCAGGGGGGGTTGAAGGGGGGCGAATATCCCTACTATGCATGGGTTCAGGGGTAGCTCCCCCATGAATTTTATTTTCCTCAGGAAATGTGTCACAACTTTTTCCTAGTTTTTCGTGTTGCCTCAATTTGCGTGTCCATTGTTGGGAAGTTTTTCGGCACATGGTTTTTGACGATTTTTTTCTATTTTCGGTTAAGGAATGAGGGTTGTTGACTAATCCATGTCATTGGTTTAGGGTTTTGGAGGTTGTTGGCTCCTATATGCATATTGTATTGTAAACAATGTATGATATGAATGAATACAAAATATGCTAGTTTTCTCGGTTTGGGTTTACAGGGGAAAAATATATGTGTAATGTGTGTATTTTCCATTATATAACGAATACACATGTTTCTTCTCTAACTACATCAAATTTTAATGCATACATGAACAATTTGAAGAAATTTCAACATTGGCCACATTCACTGCCCACTATGCGAGGTTGGTGGATGACATTTGTGATGGGTGTATTGGAAGTTCCAAGACATTTCAAGAGAGTTCTGACCAAGATTCTACAAATGGAAATGACAAATGATGACAATGATACATCCATTATGAATGTTGATGCAAACGTGGATGATCACAAAGATTATATGGGGACATCTGACATTGTTGAGCCTTGAAACCCTCCCATAACTTCAAGGCATGCGTCTAGTCTAACTACATCAAATTGCGATGCATACATGCATAGTTTGAAGAAATTTCAATGTCAACCCCATTCACTTCCCACTATGTGGGGTTATTGGATGACATTTGTGATGGGTGTATTTGAGGTTCCATGACATCCGACAAAGATTATACAAATGGAAATGATGAATGATGATAATGATACATCCATTATGAACATTGATACAAACCT
The DNA here is from genome assembly GCA_009831015.1 of Picea engelmannii. Taxonomy (NCBI): domain Eukaryota; kingdom Viridiplantae; phylum Streptophyta; class Pinopsida; order Pinales; family Pinaceae; genus Picea; species Picea engelmannii. Next base: position 579,433 of record ML778546.1, read on the forward strand.
GTACGATCCCAAAGATTATGTGGGGACATCAGACATCCTTGAGTCTTCAAATCCTCCCATAATGTCAAGGCATGTGTCTACTCTAACTGCATCAAATTTCGACACATATAGGCACAGTTTGAAGAAATTTCAACATTGGCCCCATTCACTACCCACTATGAGGGGTTGGTGGATGACATTTGTGATGGGTGTATTGGAAGTTGCATGACATTTCAAGAGAGTTCCGACAAAGATTCTACAAATAGAAATGACGAATGATGGAAATGATACGTCCATGATGGACATTGATGCAAACCTTGACGATATCAAATATTATGTGGGGAAATTAGACATCCTTGAGTCTTAAAACCCTCCCATAACGTCAAGGAATGTGTCTAGTCTAACTACATCAAATTTTGATAATTACATGCACAGTTTGAAGAAATTTATACATTGGCCCCATTCACTGCTCACTTTGCGGGGTTGGTGTATGACATTTTTTATGGGTGTATTGGAAGTTCCATGACATTTCAAGAGAGTTTTGACAAAGATTTTATAGATGGAAATGACGAATGATGAAAATGGGACGTGCATGATGAACGTTGTTGCAAACATGGACGATCTCAAATATTATGTGGGGACATCAGACATCCTTGACTCTTGAAACCCTTCCATTCCACTAAGGCATGTGTCTAGTCTAACAATGTCAAATTTTGACACATACATACATAATTTGAAGAAATTTCAATGTTGGCCCCATTCACTGCTCACTATGCAGGGTCGATGCAGGATGAAATTTGTGATGGTTGTATTGGAATTTCCATGACATTTCATGAGAGTTCCAACAAAGATTCTATAGATGGAAATGACGAATGATGATAATGTGGAATCCATTATGAACGTTGATGCAAACATGGAAGATCTCAATTATTATGTGGGGAAATCAGACATCCTTAAGTCTTGAAACCCTCCCATACCATCAAGGAAATTTTTTAGTCTAACCATGCCAAATTTCGATGCATACAAGCACAAATTTAAAACATTTCAACATTGGCCCCATTCACTAATCACTATGTGGGGTTTGTGGAAGACATTTCTGATGGGTGTATTGGAAGTTCCATGCCATTTCAAGAGAGTTCCGACAACTATTCTATAGAAGGGAATGGAAAATGATGACAATGAGACATGCATGATGAACATTGATGCAAATGTGGACTATCTCAAAGATTGTGTGGGGACATTAGACATCCTTGAGTCTGGAAACCCTCCCATACCCTCAAGTCATGTGTCTAGTCTAAACATGTCAAATTTCGATGCATACAAGCACAAATTGAAGAAATTTCAATGGTGTCCCCATTCATTTCTCACTGTGCGAGGTTGGTGGAAAAAATTTGTAATGGGTGTATTGGAAGTTCCATGATATTTCAAGAGAGTTTGGAAAAATATTATACATATAGAAATGAAAAATGATGACAATGAGACTTGGATGATCTCAAATATTGTGTGTGGGGTCGATGGATGTCATTAATCCCTTGAATATAGATAATCCCTAAGTAATTAACCATTAAACTACATAACCCCTAAGCCCAAAATCCCTTATCCCTTGACCCTTAATCCATCAAATTGTAATCCCTAATCCCTAGACCCCAAATCCCTAAATACCTTAATCCCCAAAACCCCTATCAACTTGACCCCCAACAACTCAAAAAATTAACTATTTGGGCACAATAGGCATTAAATTGAAAGCCAAAGTAGAAGCTAAAAAGGAAGCTAAGTTGGATGTTAACCAGGAAGCTAAACTGGAAGCTAAAGTAGAAGCTAAACTCAAATCTCAACTTGGCACTAACTATGGCGCTAAATTGGATGCTAAATCAAGTGCTAAGTAAGGCGCTAAATTAGGCACCATTAGCACCAAATTTAGCACCAACTTGGGTTTTTCGGTGAAAATATCGCCCAAAATAGCTCCATCCCGATAAATAGCACCAACTTTAGAAAACAAAGTGAAGAAAAATACATTAAAACAACGAATGGAAGAAAATAAGGGAGCTAAAAAGGAAGGTAATAATAGGGATTTGTTGTAGTGAGTGATATTAATGACAACATAATTATTGGGAAAAGTTGACAACATACACAACACAACATCATTACTTCTCTTCAAAAAATGGCTCTAAGGGATTCTTTAATTTCTTTTCATTATAATTTTCAAAAGAGTTCTCTAAGTTAAAGACATGCATGATTTTAGGGGCTAAATTTCGCTCATGGGCTAATTTTCCATGGTTTTTCCAAAAACAATATTCACTATTTTAAAAATGATTTGCCCAAATTCTATAGGATAAAATTATTTTACCTTAAAAATCGCCAAAATTTTATAAAAACTATATAAAATCCTTAGCAATTTGAACATTTTTGCAAAAATATTGCCAAACATTTATAGTTGGCATATGAAGGATTAGTAAGATTCACCAAGGTTTCTACATTTTAAAATAAATTTCCATCCTTAAAATCATCCCCGGTTAAAGAAAGCCAAAAATCCCCTATTACAATGCCTTATTGGGATTATAAAGCATTTAAGATATAACTACTTCTTGGGAGTTATCGAATTCCCTTTTGACAATTACAACCTTTTAACTTCCTCTATTCTAACCTTTTCCTAGATACTATATGATATTGTATTTTAGATACAAAATTAATTACAGTTGGCCTTAGTCTTTTTCTTGGATATAGGTAGCCCAAAATTCATGTGTTGGAAAAAAATTCCGAGGAGACATAAATATCAATTGCACAAGAAAAACTTCATATGATATTAGTTCTTTGGGAATGGGCCCCATCTCTCTCTTTAAGGTAATAAAAAGGGACTTCGTAAAATTTATTTCCTCGGAGGGACTAGCAATATGTTCTTTCAATTCTTGGGTGATTTTGGGAGTCATCCCAATCACACTCCCTTTAATATTAATGGTGTCCTCTAGTTAACCAAATGGGTTAGCATGAGTGGTTGAGTGTTATGAATTACAAACGTGAGGTCACAAGGTCAATTCCATAGGCATATTAATTGAAGAATATATTGTTGGGCCTCCCTTGATGTCCCCATTAGGTTAGGTTGCCTGAAATTCAACTAGTCGATTTACCTCCAGGTTCATCCTCAAAATGAGGGGAAGTACTTGGAGGGTTTTTTGGAATGTGTATTACATCAGAAACAATATTTTTCTCTAGTTCTTTCAAAATTTATACCATGGTTTTAGGTGCACCCATCACCATGTCTTCCAATGGTGGTAGATGACATCACTTTATAACTTTCTTAGTAGACAGGTACATATTCTTGCAAATGTTGATTGAGGCAGTAATAGGTGGTAATATCCTTTTCTAGTGTTTACTAATTGTTTGGAAACTGGATAAAGTTGTGTTATTCAATTGATTCTCTTTTTCTTACATTTTTGGTAGATCTTTTAGTGCATTCTTCTCTTCTACTTTCCACTTCTTCAGCTCATCCATGGAAAGCTAAAATCTATATAAAATAATTTTTTTATCTTCGATATTTTCTAAGTAGGTGAGGAATTGAGTGGTGAAGTCTTCAAATTATTTAATATTGGCATACATGTACTTATATACTTTTTCAAGATCATCTTGCAATTCAAAGGAAAAAAACTTGAATTCTGCTAACCTGGTCATGTCACCTTTGTAGTGAGTTGACTCTTGTTCTAGCATCCTAATTTTCAACTTGTACTCTACAATTTATCTAGCCCTATTTTTTTATATTCATCACTAATTCCTGAGAGAAAACATCCCTTTCTAATGATCTAGCGATAGTGTTTCCTCTTGTGTCATCCATCAGGGGATTTTTATTGATCACTATGAGTTCAGGGACTCCTAGTAGCTTTATATTTTTGCATGTTTTCTTCACTATCTTCCCTTTTGTCTTGTCAAAAACAAAGGAATTAAGGACTGCTACTTTTTTTGAATTGGATAGGGTGAATGCACTCAATCAATGTTACCCTAATGGGAAGTGTCCTCTAATCATTAAGGTCCTAGTTATACCATATGATCTCCATGGAGGGATAGTGTCCATGGGATCTGAGCCTTTTGACTCTTCCTCTTTTTTCTTGTCTTCCTCATCCTTTCCTTTCCTATTTTCTTCATCTTTTATTTCCCTTTCCTCTTCTTGTTGGAGCCTTAATGATTCAACTTCCCTTTATAGTCTCTCCTTTTTCATCTATTATTTATTTGGTTGCTTCTTCTTTGGCCTCCCAATCAACCCTTTCCTTTTCAACTCACTCTATTTCCATTCAATCCCTCTCTTCCTTCTCTTGTATTTTATCTTTCTTCATTTGAGAGTTTCTACCCATTCTAAAAAGAATCTCATCAAAAGATACAGTCATTCTATAATACAATTCTTCTTCTTTCCATACTTCATTTTGGTATGACCATTTTTATTTATAGGATTTGTAGTGCTATATGACTACGTCAAGAGGATCATGCATTTTGAACCTTTCCTCTTCGAAATGGAAGGTAGCTAGATTTTCAGCCTTCTCCATTATTTCTTTAATATCTTTGAAGTTGAATGCTCCCACAAGTTTTGGTAGTAACTATGGATGGGAGGATCACTTGGTTTCCATTCGCAACCTATTATAAGGAACTAATTAATCACATAGGTAATGTCAAGTAGGTATGGAGACATATAGAAGGATAGGTGTGTACTTGAGGCAATATATTTGATCTTGGATATGGCCTAGCCTATAATAGCTCATATGATAGAACCCTAGTTGAAAATGGAACCTATTTGGGTGACTATGTATATCATGGGGACCAATAATTCTTTGAATTGAGTGGTGAATTCCTTTCCATACTCTATACTGAGTGTCATCATGTTCCTGATTTGTTGCTATTATTCTATATTTAAACGATTTGGGGTTTATCCACTAGCTCTTCATTATGTCCTTGCAATTTAGAGGAAGTTTGTAACATTTGTTCGTCATCTAGATCTTCTTGAACAAGAGGGAATTTGTAGTAGGCATCCAAGGTCAACTTCCATAATGAAGCATTAGAGGAAATTTGAAATCTAAATTGGGCATCCTAAGGAAAATATTAAAATAATAGTTAAAACAATAAAATAAGAGTTATGAATTTTCAAATGAAAAGGAAGAAAAATGTGTTTCTTAATTACATTTTTGACTTATCTCCTTATAGGTTTAATCAAATTTCAAGTGTAGGCACTCATTGGATGTAGAATTAAGGTAAACAATTGGTCTCAAAAAAAAAAATGTACCATAATATTCAAATTTAAAAGAACCAATAGGATTCAAGATTATGATGTCAGCCATAATTATGCATCCAATGAGTGCCTACACTTGAAATTTGATTAAACCTATAAAGAGATAAGTCGAAAAAATGATTAAAAAGTAGTTTTGTTCCTTTCCCTCCAAAAATATTTACCCTTATGGTTGAAATCATCATTCAGAATCCTATTTATTATTTTGAAGTTGAAATTATGCATCTAACAAGTGCCTACACATGAAATTTTATTAAACCTATAAGGAGATAAGTCGAAAATACGATTAAATAGTTTTCTTTGCTTCCCTAAAAATATATTTACCCTTATGGTTGAAATCATCATCTTGAATGCTATTTTTTCTTTTGAAGTTGAAATTACACATCCAATGAGTTTGTACACTTGAAATTTGATTAAACCTATAAGGAGATGAGTCACAAATACTATTAAAAAAGATAGTTTTCTTCCTTTACCTCCAAAAATATTTACCCTTATGGATGACATCATCATTTTGAAATCTATTGGTTCTTTTAAGGTAAAATTGGATAATACACTTTTTGTTTTGAGGTTAATTTTTTACCTAAAAATTCCCATAATGTGATGTCTAGTCTGGCAACCACTATATGAAGTTGTGATTGCTTGATGGATTGGTATACCCCAAAATTAGTAGTAGTGTCACTAGGGAGGAGTGGCATGCCTAGGACTATCTCCTCTCTAAACATATGATACATGTCCTCCCATTTGTAGACAATTCCAACATCCATGCAACATTTCATATCTCCATAAATAGGCCCTAGGATGCCAATGTTTGCTTCTAGTTTTGCATCTTCTTCATGGTCATGACTTATCTTGATTACTTGTTCCTTTTGTTTCCTACATCATTTGGAGGTCATCTATGAATCTTGTAATTCATCCATTCCAACAACATAAAACATTAATGATGTTAGATATGAAAACATAATTGAATTGGTTATGTATGGAAGATTCTTCTAAAATAGAAGAAAGGGTTTGGAAGGTCTCTCATCTTTGGTGTCAGGTGTTGTTTTAGGAGAAATATCTCTTGTATTTTTTAAGAGCGAATTATAGTCAAAAAAGAAAAAAATTAGAATAATTTTTTAAGGTAAATGAATATTTTATATTATTTAAATATATTATATTTCTTCTTATCTCAAAACCATATTACTATTTTTAGATATAAACAATATATATCCAATGAAGAATCATTTTTGGTTAATATATAGACATTATATGTGAATAATGTAGCATTTTTATAAAAAAACTAGAAGGAAACAAATCGTAGCCAATTAGGGACTATATTTCCTTATATGGGGTAAACAACACTGGGGAGATTTCATGGTCAAATTGGCCTACTCCTAGTTAACACTAGACTCAAAACTTGGGTGAGAGAGATATTGTATGGACAATATCGACCTTCTTATGAAATTTTCTTTTGACATGAATTAAGATTAGAAACAAAGTATTAGTGGGACCCTGTCACGTGTTATTTGTTTGAGGAGTATGAAATCCTTGGATGAATTGTTCATTGGATTCATAAAATATGAGAACTAATGTTTCCCATTAGTAGGAACTACCTAAAGGACAGATTGCAAAAATTAGAAGACTGGTTATGGCTAATAAACAAAGTGGAAAAGAGAATCAATCACTGGAGTTATAGATGGTTGTCATTGAGGGGCAAGTATAATTTATGCAAAGTTGTCTTAGAGAGCCAACCAGTTTATTGGTTTTCACTGGTTATAGCATCATGGTCCATTATCCATAAATTAAGAAAATTACTTTTTAACTTTCTCTGCAATGGGAGTGCAGACACAAATCATTTCCATCTCAGTCGCTCAGAGACATTAGCCCGTCCTAAAATTCTGGGGGGGGTGGGGTTTTCTAAACATTTTCACATTCAACAAAGCCTTGGCTCCATCGATGCTCTAGAGAATTTTAACAAAAAAAGGACTTTGGCAATCTGTTTTAAAGGAGTACTTCCCTTTTATGACTGTGAAAAATTGGCTATGATCAACAACTTTTCAACATCGTTCAACATCCAAAATGTGGATTAGTCTATTAAAGGTGGCCCCTTTGATCACAAATTGGCTTATATGGAAGCCTGGAACTGGTCATCTGGTAGAATTAGGTAGAGACAGGATCCTGGGAATAGGCGAGGCTTCTATTTTATTTGATTCTCTTTTAAATGCTCTTTGTCTTAAACGTGTAACAATCCTAGCACAAGCAAGGAGACCATAGAAGAAATATTCTTTAGTAACCTCGTGGCTTAGCATCGAGGATCTGGCACTCACAAGAAACATGACAGAGGAATGGGACCAATATCGATGGGCCCTTCAAGATTCAGGAGTAATTCTAACTGACAATGAATATGAGCTTATTTGGATGGGAGGGGATTCTTCAGGTTATCTGTCGACAACGAATGTCTATGTGGCCTTAAATTCCACACTTAATTTACAAACTTCCACAGAATGGTGCAAGAATTTATGGACCTAGAACATTCAATTGAAAATCAAACTATTCATATGGCTCACGGTCGAGAACAAAATATTAACGTGGCAAATATTACAACACAGAGGCTGGCAGGGGCTTGGGCGATGTCATTTGTGCACATAAGCGAATGAATAAATTGAACATCCTTTCATACACTGTGACTTCACAAAATTTGTTTGGCAAAAAAACATCACTAGTAAGCATTATAATCAAACTTGGGTAGGGACAGATCTTGAAAATTGTCTTAATAATTGGTACAAAAACAAGATTGTTCCCTCTAGTCTTGTTGCGTTAACTTGTTGGTATATATGGCTTGAAAGGAATTCTTTGGTGTTCAAAGGAAAGATACCATATGTTAGCATGATGGTCATCAGATCTCTTAGTGCTCTACAAAAAACTGTGGTAAAGATTGTCTCCTCAGCTATTTGTATAAATAGTCTTGACTTCTCATTAGAGTTTCCTGTGGCCAATTTTGATGGAGCAACCAAGGTTGATGGCACTTGCAGTGGCTGGAGAGGTATAATTAGAGGCTTAACATCGACAATTTATAGATGGTATCTAAATTGTGGAAAATAATCTAATACTAAGGCAGAGCTGATAGGAGCATGGGAAACTCTATATATAGCAAACCTATTATCTCTTAACAATTTATAGATCCTGGGAGATTCAAAGGGAATCATAGATTGGTTAAATTATAAAGGTGATCTCAGAGTAAGCCCCTTAGAAGGATGGAAGAAAAAACTTCAGTTGCTGCGAAGAAATTTTGAGGACATACATTTCTATCATATCTATCGTGATCATAACAAGGAAGCGGATGGACTCTCAAAATGTGCATTAATAGCTCAAGAAGGAATCATCTCGCCGGTTTCTTGGTCACTTGGTCGGGAAGGAACCCATCGTCATATAAATATATATTAGTGACCTTTGTCCTCCTTTGTTTTGGAATGCATTTTTTGTAGTATTTTGAGATATGATGAGAGATTTTTGGTTGGATTTGGGGCTTTCTATTTCCGTGTTTTTGCTCTATAAGTCAGTTTTGTTGCTGATCTCATTTTGGGGTTTCTATCTTTGGATGTATCGGAGGTAATCCTTTGAGAGGCTCTGTTTAGTTTCTATTCTCTGCAAAGAAAGGTTTGAATAACAGGATATAAAGGTGCTCTTTGGATGTAAAAAATATATTATATTAATATAATTGTGCTAATTTTCTCTTGGAAAAAGGAACTATGAACTGTGTTTTTTAACTTTTGATAATTGTAAATAAAGCTATGAACTATAATGTGGTTTTTCATTTCAGGTTTGGTACTTCAAAATATCTAGATAGAGAGGAGTATGAGAATATTTATAAGGAAAAAATATAACATTAATTTAAATTTGTGTAAGATCTTAAGGAAGATTAGTGAAACTATATCACTTTGAAATGAGTATGAAGTATTTAACTGGGATGATATGAAAAATGTAACTTCCCACTTTTTAAAATAGAGATAAATGTTAAATTTTAAAAAATATAAAAGATATATATAATTAATTTTTTAAATAATTAAAAAAAAGAAGAACAAAATGATTATGAATTATAATGATAGTAGAAATATAGGAGGTAGGGTATGTATATTTGTGTAAATTTCAGTAGTCAAATCATTGTGTAGAGAGGGTCTTTTGTCCCACAAACAAAGGGATCTCATACATCAATTTGGTGTTTGGTTTGAATATGACCTTAAAAATAAATTATTATTATTATTATTATTATTGTTATTGTTATTATTATTATAGACTCTCATATAATATTAGATTATGCAAAATAAAAAATTAAATGTTATGTGACAAAACAAAATATGATTTACATTGAAATCTCAAATTCATTAAATTGTTTTTCATCATCTAACCAAAGAAATGTCCAGCATTATAGATGTTCAATAATACATGGTGGAATGAATAATTCTCAACAATATTTATACAAATGAATTCCCAAATTCAAGGATTGGAATTCAAAGGGTGTAGGGAAAGGGGTACATGGTGCTATATTTTAAAAATGTTTAAATGCTGAAAAGTATATTTATACAAATGAATTCCCTAATTCAAGGGAGGGTTGGAATTCAAAGGGTGTAAGGAAAAGGGTACATGGTGCTATATTTTAAAAATGTTGAAATGCTAAAAAAACATTTAGTATGTATAGACATAATTAAAAAAACACCTGAGGTGGATTGAGTTTAAATTTATTATAAAACATTTTAAAATGATGGAACAACTTTAATTTTAAAATGATGGAACAACTTTAATTTTTAATGTTAAAATTTTAGTTAATATAAAAATAAAAATTTGACTAAAAAAATATTATTATTAAATTTAAAAATCAATATTAAAAGTTATATACAATTTTGAATGATTTTTTTAATCTAAAATACACAACTATAATTGTGAAACACACTAAAAAATTCTTAAACTATTTTTGTATGTGTTTCCAAATTGTGAAATGTGTCACTAGAAATTTTAAGATTTTATAAATGTAATTCGTATTCAAATTTGTATCCAAAATATTTGGAAGCACTAATACAAAGAGTTAAAGTAATTTCATTCTAGTGACGGGAGTTTCAAACAACATCAGTTGCTATGTGGATGAAGAATCGAATCAAATAATATAACTTTGATCATAGTATCAATTGTTTCCACGAAGAAACCTTTAAAAATAAGATGTATCAAATCAAATGGAATATCATACCCACACATTGAAAATCAATGCTAATGAGCAGCAAAACTGTAACATACACAAAAATGGTACTATTATACACCTTGACCTCTGAGTAATTCATAACCCAAGGCATTGGAAGGATGGGTACTAATACAAATGTTGACCTATGAATTTTTATGATGGGTAATAATACAAATGTTGAGCTCTGAATACTTCATAAAAGGTAATATTATATATGTTGAGCTTCGATTACTTCATAACCCAAGGTATGGGATGTATCAAATCAAATGGAATATCATACCCACACATTGAGAATCAATGCTAATGAGCAGCAAAATTGTAACATACACAAAAATGGTACTATTATACACAAAAGTGGTACTATTATACACCTTGAACTCTGAGTAATTCATAACCCAAGGCATTGAAAGGATGGGTACTAATACAAATGTTGACCTATGAATACTTTATGATGGGTAATAATACAAATGTTGAGCTCTGAATATTTCATAAAGGGCACTATTATATGTGCCCAAGGCATTGGAAGGATAGATACGAATACAAATGTTGACCTATAAATACTTTATGATGGGTAATAATACAAATGTTGAGCTCCGAATACTTCACAAAGGGTACTATTATATATATGTTGAGCTTCGATTACTTCATAACCCAAGGCATGGGAAGGATAAACTATGGTGGGTACTAATACACATGTTCCTCTCATTACTTCATAACCCAATGTACGGGGCTTTCAGGAGAAGCGAGTAAGGATTTGGAAATAGTCTTGAATTCCATTCATAGATACTCATAATACTTCCATTACATTATAAGTTTTTTTTTTAATGCACCAAGTATGATCGAAGTGAATGCAATGCGTTAAGGTGCATTCATGAATCTAGATTTTTTTATTTTTTTGGCAATGGATGATGTGAAAATAATGAAAAGGACATTGGGGTTTAGTTAATTTTTAAGTTTTTGATTGAGGTTTTAAATTTTTTAATTGAATGTTTAATAAATTTTGCAATAGAGTTATTTTTGTGTGAATTTAATATTTTGATTGAAATATTAGGTGGAGTTAAATGAATTTTCAATTGAGATATAATTTTGATTTAAGGTTTGAATTTCGAGTGAGTTAATAACTTCATTGTGGTTTTAGAGTTTGATTAAACAATATGTTGATGTAAGCAAAGTGCTCTTTAATAAATTGGGGTACTCTCGAATGTAAAGTTCTAATTAGATCTTACATCGTTTGGTATAGGAAATCCATTTCGATTCTGGCTTGGCATCTATTACTTAAAATGAGGGGATGATTATGGAATATTGAATGGAATATGTTGTTGTTGGTTTGTTGTTTTGAGTATTTTTTTTCAATGGCCAAATCATTTTTGCATGCGACAATTATATATTATATGCTCTCATTTAGCCATTTTAAAGGTATTATCAAGTTTTATACATCAATTCTCCATGGAATTGCACAAGGTATGTATAATCATCATTTTTGCAATGGTTTTATGATTAATTAATCTCAGTTAATTGATTATGAAGATCTAACGTTCTGGTTTGCTTACAACAAGTTGAAATCACGATCCGATCCTCCATCCAGTCCCTCATCTGACACTCCATCCAGCACTCGATTCGACACTCGATATGGCACTCGGAGTGCACAGGAGCTGGCAGTTAGCACATTGACAACCTTTGATGGACGAATCAAAGATATGGGTTTTATGCCCACTCATTCCCTCGAGCTATGGAGCTCAACGCATCTAGGATTGGGTAGTCGCAACGACCGCTAAGTGGAGCGCAAAAGACTGTTAAGGAAGATGCTTCCATTAAAATGAATTTAATGAACTTATTGTTTTTAGAGAGAGTCAACCCTTCTAGTGGTTGACCTTCTAGGTGGCCCACCAATGGTCTAGGTGATTGTTTATACCAGTATATATTTGCATTTATATAATTTCCTTTCATACTTCTCATATTTTGAAATTGCTTATTTACTGTGTATATCTTTTTCAAATTGCTTGTTCACTGTGTGTATCTTTTTATTTTAAGATCGCTTGTCTAATTTACCTCCCTGTACATCTTCTCCTATTTACATATCACTTTCTAAATTGTGTGTGTCACAGAGTATGTGTGGATGTCCATGGTTGTGTGCTGATATTTAGACTCCTAACATTTTATTTGCAGTATCTAGAAGTTGTCTAAGTATACTGTCATGTATTTTTCTCCCTAGATGTAAATTACTCTGCAAAACACTAATTTAGATAGTGTTTGTTTATCAAGTTGTAATTTTAAATACTCTATGTAGGTTTTCCTTATTTGCTAATTTTGCTTTTAGCATAAGTATGATAGGATAGAAGTGGATTTTGAATTATGATTTCCAGTATCATCTTAGATGATTTTGAGTATGATCTTCAATGGTAGCTTAGTTAACTTTAGGTTAGGATTTTTAATGAAATCCAGGCTATGAATTTGAATTATGATTTCTCGTTAGCACTAGCCACGAGTTTATAGGTTTTCACATAGTATTTTCATTGTTTTGAATATGATTTAGGATTTCTGATTAAGTGTTAATTAAGATTTTATAACTTTGTTTGAGTTAGTGATTTTGAACATAGTACTTTCCAACAGTTTTGTGATAGAGTGAATGATTGATGTTGAACCTTTTCTGCACAATGTTTAAAGATCATATGGATTTCAAGAACATCTAGTGTTACCTTTATGATGGAAAAACTTTCTATAGACTTCCTTATCCATACTTTACATTTCTCGGTAGAAGTTAGCATTGAGTTAATTCCACTTGAACTGTCATTAGTAGTTAGATGTCATCGTGATGTCATTCACCACCGAAGACACAATCATCACATTTGAATACTGTCACAACACTCTTTGTTTTAGTTAGGTAGATGAGTGTTCATTCTTGCAAGATAGAAATAATTGTGAGTTTTTACTTTAAGAATAGAGTTCACTTGTAAAGATAATTTTGACAGATTAATTGCTTACTTTCTTACTTGCTTGTTCATTCAGAGGTAGATAGATCAAATAGCTCAGAAATAAATTACTTGTTATTTTCTTATTTAGAGATAGATTAAACAATTAATAGTCCAGGATTGTTTAAAGCTACTTAGGTCAAATATTTCATAGTTCAGGATTGTTTAAAGCTACTTAGGTCAAATATTTCATAGTCCTAGATTGTTTAAAGCTACTTAGGTCAAATAGTTCATAGTTCTATAATTTCTTGAAGCTCATTAGTTAAAGGTTGATTTACATGGAAGTTGTTGTTTAAATAGATTTTAAAAGTCATCTCTTTAAAAAGTAGAATTGTAAATTGAAAAGAGTGTTGATCCCTAGGGTAAACTATCTACTTAGCTAGGCAATATTTCCATTATCTTTTCTTTCTGCCTTGGCTCATATTATGCCACAAATCTAAGTTTACTTACCCCAAGTTGACAATTTAATTGAGGGAATTAGTACATATAGAATACCCATCAAGTTTTGTGTTGTTGTCGGGGAGTTGTCTTAAGGTAGAAAATGGTTAGCAAGTAGATCATTTATGAAAATTAGCACTAGTTTGGTAGCAGGGAAACTTTAAGGCATGAGGTAAGAACCAGTGCATCTGTTATAGAAGGTTCCCCCAAACCCAATGGTAGTTCTTTTTTTTTATTCCTTTCATGAACAAACCTAGGGACCTAAAGGGAAAATACATCAAAGAAAACCAAAACTTTTGATCAAGGTTCCTTCTAACCTTTTTGGAGGAAGGAACACTCCACCCATAAACTCCACAGAATGATACCAAAAAATAGGGGTTAGCTCAACTCAAAGAGCCAAAGAAGTCTCTGAGGAGACCAACACTGGGGACACTATAGAGCAAAAAATTGAAACATCAACAGTAGTGGGACAGGAGGAAACACCACTCGAACCTTCATCAGAGCTAGCCAACACAACCTTTTCCTTTTCACCACCATCAGGGGACTCTAACTTTGTAGATATCATCGACCCTGAATAGGTGAATTCTCTTTCTGGTAGTTCAACCAATACAATTGTATCCCAAATTGAAACAACAACTTTGGCACCAATAGTTTCAACAGCCTTGAGTAAAGTCCCAGACATCCAAATAGTAGATAAATCTTCCCATCGAAGGGATACCCTTCCTGGAAAAGAACCTTGGGACACTTTGTTATCTTCAAGGATAAAACCATTCAGTTATTCTCTCTTTGGGATCAAATAAGTATGGGTGATCAGGAGGATCAAAACCATGTGAGACACAATGAGGGAGAATAAATTGGACACCAAATGGAAACCACCTTTAGGTTTCTAATTTTGATACCACACAAAATGTCAACATGAAGAACATTCCACTCTCTGCACTGCCCACCTTTTATGGTAAAATCAATGAAGACCCAGATACCTTATTTGAGTTTGACATCTTCTGTAGAAGCTACAACTACTTGCAAGATGCCCATAAATTACAAATTTTTCCTTACACTCTCAAGGATTCTACATTAAGATGGTTCATAGGGCTAGGAGAGTCCAATATTAGGTCTTGGAAATACATGAAATATATATTTCTTAAAAAATACCAAGACTACTCCAAGTACAAGGATTCTTGTAATGATATTTTTAAAATTCAACAGTTAGAGGACGAGAGTCTCAAGGATTACATGAAACAATTTTCTTATACCTCATAGAAATCAAAATACCATGACCTTCCAAATGATGTAGTCAGGACTCTGTTGGTTGCCCACAACAACCCCCTTCTTTTTCTGTAATCAAAATCTAGAGTCCCTCTAAATTTTACTTGGATTCTTCTTTTGTTTCTCTTTGACTTGATCGGATTGATATTGGTTTTCTTTGTTTCAAGGTTGGTTTGAGTTTATATTCTTTTCTTTTGTTTGTTTTGAATTTCATGAAATTCAAGTGTCATTTTGTTTTTCTTTCTACAAAGTTTTGATGTTGATGGATGAGCTTCATAATTTGGGAGTTTGTGAGAGTTGTCCCGCAAAATAATGGATGGGATTCCCTCATAATGATATTTCTATTACCAAGTATGTTGATCGGAAACTATTGAGGAAAACTTGGCCAGGAACCCTAACGCCCTGCAACCCTAGCGCCCTGTTACCGTGAAGCACTTGATGCGTGCTCTGACACCAGAGCCCTGCCACCCACTTCCACGTTCTGCAGGAGAGCACCTCACGAGTTCTCTGCACACCCAACAATGAGCTCGGGAGAGGGTGGGAAAACCCCCTCGTACAATGATATCTCCGCCAATGACATAAACAAAATCCGTGCTAAGCGCCCTGCCTTCAAGCCAACGGGGCACCTGCGGGATCAACTCTTTACCCAAGAACAAGGACTCAGCAAAGAAATGGAACTAGAACCCAACACATCTCATCCGTAAGCTTCCAAAGGCTGGCTGCCAGGTAAGTGTATACCACAAATGGAAAAACCCCCTCTCTATCATATCAAATCAACACGGGTTGGGGAACACACCCAGTTTATGATGGATCACGCACTGATTGGCAAATTCTTGGGCATGTGGCCGACTGAAAGAGATCTCACTCATTGGATCAAGGATTGGTGGAACCCTAAAGGAGATTATGAAGTCCATCTTAGTTCCAAGGGTTTCGTCACAATAATCATGTACAATCTCGAATACAAGGATAGAATCTTCGACAACGGTCCATATTTCTATAACTCAGTGGGTCTATTTATGATATTCTGGACTGATAGATTCAGTCTAGAGAAGGAGGAATTTACAAGAGCCCCGGTCTGGATCTAGTTGTACTCTCTACCCCAGGAATTCCGGCTGGAAGAAATACTCATGGGCATCGGAAACACGGTGGGACGATACGTCAAAGCTTCAGAAGCTACAAAAATGAGGAAGTACACCTCATATGCTCATATCTGCATCTACATGGACATATTGAAATCCTTGCCAGGTTCCATCATGCTTGAATACTAGGACGAAGACTAGAACCAGACAATCGACTACAAACACATACCCTTTTGATGTAGGAAGTTCCATGAGCATGGCCACTTGTTCAAAGATTGTCCTCTGAATGTCATAGCCCCCAAGCTCAATGAAAGCAAGCAAAAGGACGGTTTTTCCAATGTCACAGGAAGGCGAAAGAACCCATCAAGAAAACAGAATCAGAGCTTGGCCCCAAAGGTCCCCACCAAAAATTCCTATGAAACTCTAAATCAGCTGCCATAAGATGTGGAAATACAGAACCCCCATCAAGCAACAATGCAAGCGAAAGGCAAAATCCATGAAGTGCCAAACACAACCCACCGAAAAGAAACAACCCAAACAACACAATCAGGCATAGACGGAGACACCAACATGCTCATGGATGAAACGGATCTGGCGGAGATAGACCTGGAAAAACTGGAGGAAGCCCTCAATCAAAAAGATCTGCAACACATCCCAGTAGATCAGCTCCGGAAAGTGCATAAAGTGTTCACCAACTCCACAGTGGGATCTACAACTAGACTAGGAATCTCGGTAGATCCAGGATCTGAGCCCAAAAGATCAACCAAGGAAAACAATAGAAGAGGATGCAAACCATCCCATCAACTTATAAAAGATGCAGGGCACCTGATGATCAACTCAGGCCAGATACAAAGGTTATCAGAGGGATACCTCCACCCCCCTCCACCTTCCTCATGATGAAGACAATAACTTGGAACATCAGAGGTCTCAATGGAAGATCCAAGCAGAGGACCCTCCGAGAATGTATTAAAACAGAGAACCAGGATATCCTTCTCCTACAGGAAACTAAATGTGCAGGGCAGGAGGCTGAAAACACCATTCAACGCAGCTGGAGAGGTGGTGACTTCCTTTACCAAGATTCAGTGGGCACTTTAGGCGGACTAGCCATCCTTTGGAACCCACAAACAATCTCTATGCATCATCCTTTCTCTACAACATGCACTCTAACGACTCACTTCAAAGTTGTAGCTTCCACCAAGGAAGGAGCCATCACAAATGTTTATGGACCGCAGTCCATCCAAGATAAGGAGAGCTTCATGCAAACCCTTCAATATGTTAAAACTCCCATACACACACCACACTGGATTGTTGGAGGCGACTTCTATATGATCCTAACGCTGGAGGAAAAAACATGAGGAACAAAACGGGTGGATAAGGATAGTGGTAAGTTCAAAACCCTAATAGAGAAATTAAATATGGTTGACATGGAAACCCAGAATGGAATATTTACCTGGTCCAATAGAAGAACAGGGCACCAGCATGTTTCTTATATACTAGATCACTTTCTAGTGATTGAAGCCCTCCTCGAAGGTGACCAGGCCATGGAAGCAAACATAATGCCAAAAACAGGGTCGGACCACCGGCCTATTGCCTTTTGTCTAGACCCAGGCTTCCCCCCTAGGCCCAAGCCCTTCCGCTTTGAAAAGTTCTGGCTCACCACCCAAACTTCCACCAGCTGGCTCACACATGGTGGGCCCAGGTTGAAATAGATCATGGCACTCATATGTATAAGTTCCAGCAACACCTTAAGAACTTCAAGCAACATTTGAAAAGCTGGAACAAATCCACTTTTGGAAACATACTCCTCAGGCAGAAGGATATCGAGAGCCAACTTGAGGAACTTCAACAAACTTTCATCTCAAGAAGCATAACTCAGGACCTGGTGTAGGAAGAGGAGTAACTAATTGCAGATTTGGAGGTCTATAGGGAACAAGAAGAGATCCTATGGAGGCAAAAATCCAGGGTTCAATGGCTCAAAGAAGGGGAGCGCAACACAAAATTCTTTCACAAAGCGATGACACACCGCAGATACATCAATCGCATTACCCAATTGGAGGATGATCAAGGCATCCCTATAAGAGATCATGACCAAATAGCATAGGAACTCATCTCCTTGAATAGGGAGGAAGCCATCCAGAAAATCACCCAGCACATACCCCAGCTAATCACCTCTGAGAAGAACAGAGCACTGTCAAGGCCAATCACTCAGTCTGAAGTGGACTCAGCAGTAAAGTAAATGCCACTAGGTAAGGCACCAGGCCAGAATGGCTTCACTATGAATTTTTTCCATTATTGTTGGGACATGATCAAGGAAGATGTCTGGCTGGCGGTAGAAGAATCAAGAACATCGGGTCAAGTTCTCTCCGCTCTCAATGCAACGTTCATCACTCTCATCCCCAAGGAGGAGAGAGCCACACACCCAAAATAGTTCAGACCAATCTCCCTTTGTAATGTCATTTACAAAATAATCACAAAGGTCATTGCCAATCGCCTCAAGCCGCTCCTACCATTTATCATTTCCAATGAGAAATCTAGCTATGTAGAAGGATGAAAAATCATGGACAGCGTCATACTGGCCAATGAGGTGATCCACTCCCTAAAAATGAGAAAAATACCAGGTATGCTTATCAAACTCAATCTCTCAAAAGATTTTGATAGATTAAGCTGGCAATACTTGCGGTCAGTTCTAGAATCCTTTGGCTTCAATAAACCTTGGGTCAACTAGATTCTCAAGCTTACCTCCTCTTCCTTCTTTTCAATTATTGTCAATGATACACCCTCCCAACCATTCCACTCCACCAGGGGAATCAGGCAAGGTGACCCTCTTTCCCCTTTTCTCTTTGTAATCATGGCAGAAGGTTTAGGTTGTTCTCTCAAAGAAGTGGTTCTTGAGGGTTCACTTACTGGGCTGCCACTCCATAAACTTCACCCGATGCCCTCGCATAGCCAGTTTGTTGATGATACCCTTATCATGAACAACCCCATAGTTAGAGAAGCCACCAAGCTCAACTCAATTCTCTCTGACTTTTCGGAAGCCTTAGGCATGCTACTTAACCTAGACAAATCCAAACTCTATTTTTTCAACACGCCAGCCTTGGTCCAAAATCACCTTTCAAGACTTCTAGGCATTTCCAAAAGTTCCCTCCCTTCTGTTAACTCCCAAAATAGCACCGTCATTTTGGTCGGGTTTTATGGTGGATAGCATGTCTATTGATAGTTTCCTCAATTACTTGTTGAGTCTTTTTAGCTGCAAAACTTAAGTTTTGGTTTTGACCCATAAAGTCTTCTTTTTCAAAATTGTCATTTTTTACTTTCCACAGCTAACATGTTTTCAAAAATTCATTGTGCGTTGTGGAAAGTGCCCACTTTCAACAACTAAGGAGATTGTTTCATCAGTTGGCGCGCTGTTGAAAGTGTCAAATCTTAAAAGTTTTTTAAAATCAGTTCTCGGGTGGCGCGCTGTCAAAGGTACATGCTTTCAACAGCTAAGGAGGGTCTTCTACAAAGTGGCGCGCTGTTGAAAGTACTTACTTTCAGCAGCTAACAGGGGCTTACAAAGAGGTACACTGAGGAAAGTCAAGATTATCAACAACTAACAGAGGCTGTACTCCCGGGTTGGCAACATCAAATCAAATCTTTGGTTCCACATCAGACATTGTTCACAAAGGATCGTTTAGGGTTTTGAATTGCAAATGGAAAAAATGATACTTAAACTTGTAGGGAACTTTTCAATACCTTCCTGAGCTCCAAATTAAGATCTAACAACACCATTGAAAAGCTTAGATTCTCTAGATGTCGATCGACTATTTATACATGAAAAACGGGTTTTCTATGACCGAGAAATTCGATTTTGAAAATCTGCCCGCTTTCAACAGCGCAAATCGACATTTTATGACCCGTTAGCTGTTGAAAGCTGCGCCTTTC
>ML778546.1:607331-629883 GCA_009831015.1 Picea engelmannii
AAAATGATAGGGATTTTTGGCACACATCATCAAATTCGAATTCCATCTTTGGAGGAGCAGATCAAAGAGCCTTGGAAGGCTAGACTACACTTCATCAACTTTCAACCAATGTTTGAAGACCAAAAGATAGAGGTTGACCTCATCTTGAGGATCTCTCCTTATCTTTTGTGAATTAGTTTTGACTTTCTATTTTTAGAATATCAGATCCATTGTTTTAGGATCTGAAACTGATTGTAAGAGGCTATAAAGCCAAAGACATTTGGAGTTCTAAAGGTTCGATTCTGGATAGAGGAATACTCTTATTGTACTCAGACTTATATGTTAATACAAATCACAGGTTCCTTTCGATTTTGATTGTCAGTTTTTCATCTTTTCTTCTGCATTATTATCTGTTTTGTCAAGCTTTGAATGGCTGTCATCCCATTGTTTAGCTCATATCCTGATAATAATTCTTTGATTGTCTCTTAGACCCTGCTTTGCACTGGTTTAGTTACAATTTGTTCTCCACCCACTTTAAAACCACTTGCTGATTAATCAATCTTTGAGAGCACTGTCTATTTGTCTATCATTTTCATGTTTGAATGCTATAAGCTGTATTGAGTTGTCCCATTGATCCACATCTACAAAATACAAAAACATTCATTTCTTAAGTTACCAAGCACCTTTGGTATACAACCACAGAGGGTTTCTTGGAGTGATAACACCTTCCATCTACCTAGGAATTCCCCTAACTGGAGAGCCAACACAATCCATTTCATGGGACAGCCTACTCTTGTCTATTGCCAACAAGTTGAACAACTGGACCTTTCGACCTCTGAACATTGCTGCCAGACTGGTCCTACTCAAGTCAGTCCTGCAAGCTCTGCCAACTTATCTCTTTACTGCTCTGGAAGCGCCCATCTTGGTCATCAAGGCTATTAAGAGTGTCCAAAGAAACTTCCTGTGGCAGGGACACCAAAATAACAAAAAGTGGACTTTAGTTGGATGGGACAAACTTTGTAAACCCAAAAAGTTCGGAGGGCTAGGAATTCAGGATCCGAGAAAGATTAACTAGGTCATGGGAGCCAAGATGTGGTGGAGATGGCTGCAGCATCTGAAAGAGATCTGGGCATAGATTTGGAAACAAAAGTACGCCTCGAACACTTAGCCTGACCAACTAATCAAATTTAATGAACAGATACAAGGATCCAACATATGGAACATCTCCTGGCAAAATCGCCCCCTGATTCAGAAGCATGCTTTCTAGGAAGTGAGAAATGGAAAAAGCACACTCTTCTGGCAGGAATCTTGGCAACAGCTACCCCCTCTTAGCAGCCTAGAAAGCCTCAACCCTCTCAAAAATTGGTTACAGTCGAATATCTTCAGAACTGTTAAATACTTTTGGATCCCAACACACTGAAGACAACCTTGGAGATAGTGGAAAACAAGCCGAAGAGATTTACAGATCACAGAGGTTATCGACCTTCTACCGTGGCAGAACTATATGCTACACAGGAAAATTCCAATCAAAGAGGGACCGGACATGCTCCGATGGGGCCACTCCACAACAAGCATCTTCTCGGTCAGTGAGGCATACTACCTATAGGGAAACTACCAAAACCAAATCCCCGAAACCATCTGGAGCAAAGTCTGGCAATCAATACTCTGGCCCAAGGTCTCCTTTTTTCTTTGGCTCACAGCACAAAACCATATCCTCACCTAGGACAATCTTCTAAAGAAAGGCTTTACAGGCCCCTCCAGATGTACCCTTTTCCAACAAAGCGAGGAAACCATGGAACATCTCCTCAACAACTGCCATTACAGTCAACAGATATGGGACTGGGGAGCCCAAGCCATGCGACACTCCTAGAGAAATCGAGGTAGTATCAGGGATACCCTAGCTAATTGGGAAACAATTTCCTTCCAAAATCCAATTCTCCAGTGCATCTGGTAGCTGCTCCTGGGCTTCACCTTATCGGCAATTTGGAAAGAAAGAAACAATAGAATCTTCCACTCAAAACCATCCCCTACCACCATTACATGGGAGAGGGTTAAGAGGCTTATCCGTGAAACAGTCCACAACAAATCTTGGCTCCATGAAGATATGCAGTGTAAGCCCGAGGAGGAGAGTATTCTTAAAGGCTGGGACCTACAAATGTGTGTGCAAACCTAGGGGAAGACTAAAAATAGACGAGCTAACAGTCCCACGGTATGGACCCCACCCCCCTCAGGCATCCTCAAGCTTAACTTCGATGGGGCCTCCAGGGGTAACCCTGGACTAGCTGGTTTTGGAGCAGTCCTTCGGAACCACACTGGTAAGATTATTCATATGATGGCAGGCTTTTTAGGGGAAAACATGAACAATGTGGCAGATCTCACAAGCCTTGTCAGAGGCCTCCAAGATGTTGTTCAACACCAGTACCATCGGCTCATCGTTGAGGGAGACTCCCAAATCATAATCCAACTCATCTCCAAAATCCTACATGGTGAACTCCCCAGGAGGATCTCCCCCAGTTGGAGACTCTCAGGACTTCTGGAGGATTTCGGAGATCTTATCCACCCCAATCTCATTTTAATCCCTTCTCATATGAAACGAGATGCTAACAAGGTTGTGGATCACCTAGAAAATACTGGAAATGACTCTAAGTCAGAACTCATGTATTGGCAAGCCCATCTCTCTGATGATACAGACCTCTCAAGGCATTGCAGAGACCTTGCAAGTAGAGAATTCCCAGCCCTAGATGGGGTGACATGCGGCAGATCCTCGCCACCTGGCTCAGCACTGAGCCACAGCATAAATGTTGATGGCCACCACCCATCCACCTTGCATTTATGATGGTAGACGACCATTACAGCCGGTATATGGAGGAGGGATACCTCCCTCGTGCGAACACTCTCGCTCATAGCGCACTCAGCATGATAGGGTCTATGGATAGCCAGGTGAATCCGGTCTTGGGAAATTTGTATTCTCGAGTGCCTGAACAAGGTTGGTTTTCTCTTGCTTCGGGTCTCTCGGTCGTTTAGGAGCTCTGGTGTAGCTCTACTTCCATCTCATCCTGGCTTACTCTCATCTCGCTGCACCTTCTCTGTATTTTTATATATCCCTTGGCAAACATGACCAGGAAGCGGGGCAGGGCACACCGTGGCTCGACCTGGTACACCCACAAAGCGCAGAGGCAAAGGAAGGTTAAGCTGGAGCGAGCTCTGTCGTTGGCGACCTCCATTCTTCGAAAGAAGGCTCGTGCTGACCAATTGGCTCTGCATGCCATCATTGTGGAGACTGGGGCCGTGTGTAGTAGTGAAACCATGGAAATTGAGCCTGGACACAGGCCGGAGGACGGTGTCGTGGATGCATTCCCTACCTTTTACGTTGAGAAAATACCATTCATGGAGGGATTGGCGACCACCCCGGAACCCCAAGTCATGGCGACGAACTACCAGGATGGAAGCGATCTTAAAATCGAGCTGGCAGATGATATCCCTGGGTGCATTGTCAAGGAAATACCGTGGATGGGTGACTACAGCCCCACCAGCCATGCTGTGCAGGCAACGTTTGAGGAAGAAACTCGAAACAAATCTTGGGTCGAAGAGAACGCGGACGAGAACAACCCAACGAGGAAGGAGGAAGCGGCTGGTGCAGAACTGCTGGAGCTCGAAGACGGATATGGAACGACCATGGAAGTGGGGGACGTAATCCTCGACGATGCAGGTAATGGCTTGCATGGTACTTTCCTCCGTGCAGAGCATCTGGATCTGGTGTTCGAACTCCGAGGCCACATGGAAGACCTGGAGCACAAATCCCTTCTCATGGGCCAGCGTCTGGACCTGCTCGTTAACGCGTACTCCAATGCTCCAGCAAAGAGGAGGTGCCCTCTCTGTGCGCAGGCATTCA
Organism: Picea engelmannii; assembly: GCA_009831015.1. Classification (NCBI taxonomy): domain Eukaryota; kingdom Viridiplantae; phylum Streptophyta; class Pinopsida; order Pinales; family Pinaceae; genus Picea; species Picea engelmannii. The sequence goes on from ML778546.1 coordinate 611,203, forward strand.
CCATCCCAGCTGGGTCCACGTGGCAAACAAATAAGGGTGATGGGTCATCGAGTATCTAGGATCTTCTATGCTATTTTGTTTCTTTGTTTAATCATGCTACTGTTACATGTTTACTTGGACTATAGCCATCTGTCCTGGTTTCCTCCGGGCAAGACAGATGGCAAAACAGTTCTCCAAACCATGCCGGTTTCCGGTAAAATGGAAACATTTTTGGTGGCTCAGACCTATATCTCTGTACATTTTGTCAAGGTTTCTTTGATAACTTAATATAGCAGGTTCTACCTTTTTTACTTAAAAAAAATAATAATTTGGGAGTTTGTTATTACCTCTTTCTTATTGAATTTATCTTCTATGAGAATGACTTGGTTGAAGACATGGATTAATAACAATGATTTTACTTGAAGAAAGATTATTGCAACACATCTTTTCTATGAAATGTTTTCACATTTGATCAAATTTGAATGAAGGAGAGACGAGCATAGAAATCTTAATTATTTAAACGAAAACATCAATTTTTATTAGCTGCTTACTTTCGTTTAAATTATGATTATGTTTTTGTCTTTTGCTCATTAGAAGGTTTGATTATTCTGAATAATGGGTTCAATACTTCATCAAATAATATCTTGGTTGGTTTCTCATTTTTCAAAAAATCATTTCATGGGTTTAATTAAATAAATTCTTTTGTCATTTTGCATCTCATTTCAAAATAAAAATAAATAAAATAAAATAACTTTCATTTGTTTGATTTTGTGGAAACCCAAAATTAATGCTTTCTCCTCTCCATCAACTTGAAGCTTCTAGAATTTTAAGACCATATTTGAAAGGAAAATATAAACAATATTTGTTTATAACTTATAGTTAGTTTTTAGTTTAAGTTCATTTTAATTTTATTGTTCAAGATTTTGTTTTATTCGCAATTTTTATATTTAGGCTATTAAATTGGTTTATTTTTGTTTCACAGGTTTCTATTATCAGATATTTGGTATGGATCTAATCATGGCTTGATTTTCTTATCTAAATACGTTCAAGATAATTGATCCAAAAATAACATTGGGTTGTTGCAAATAATTTATGAGCAATAACAAATAAGATTTGGAAATGCGTTCAAGAACAGAGAAACAATTTTGTGGGACTGATTGCATACAAACCATGAGGAATATGAAGAAACGGTTCAAAACCCATCTGCATAATGGACCCATTTAGCTTACTCGTGAGATTTTTCCCAAACAAATGCACGATTTGAGAGATATTTTTGTTTCTTTACGAGACAGAATTCAGGTGGCGGAAATTATTAGTGATGCCTAGACTGTTCATCCATTGCATAAATATATGAGAAATTTTAGAGCCAGAGAGGATGGAAGAAATTCATAGGAGGATTTTTATCCTTTCTTTTTTGTATATTATTTATTTTGTAAACTTTTTCTTTTCAAATAGAGTAATGGTTGGTTAGAATATTCAGGAGAATGGACCAGTATTTTTGAAGAAGAATATAAAATTCTAGATTGCTTAATGGATTTTTTCATGTGAGTAAAATGGTTTTGTTTTCATTATAATATCTTCATATTATTTCAGTAATTGATTATGCATTGATTTAAATTAGCTTTAGTCTGTTTTATCAATACATGATTAATTGCTATCATTTATGTATTAATTTTGTCAATCTTTAAGAGTCTATTATCCCAATTATCTTGGCCTTGGTGATTGTATTATTTCGATACAAATCTTGTATTATATTGAGTTTATTCATGTAATTCGGATTTTTAAAGATATAATTGTTCATTTGAGATTTTTCTTATTGTCGATTAATCTATTATATCTTCACTAAGAATCATGATTTGAAAGTTGTTCTTTCTACATTTTAAATCAAATTTAAATTGTCAGCCAAAGTGATTTTTATCCTAACACTGTCACAATATTATAATTATACAACCTTCTGCTATAGATTTCTCTTAATAAACAAGTTGTTGGAGGAACGTTATAGAGGAAGGCAAAACCAAAAGTTCTCTTTAAATACTGGCCAATTATAGGTTAATGATTTTCTTTTTATTTTGATTTATATTTTGTGAATGTAAATTAACATTTAAGCTTAAATACTTTGTTTATTTAAGTTAAGACATTATTATTTACATTCATTTATTTTCCTTTTTTAGTTTCAAAATTAAAATTAGATTAATAGTATGTTCTATATCTATTTAATTTTTCCTGAGATTCGGTTCCCTTGTATGACCTTAGTTTACAAGATTTCTCATAAATCTTGCACCTATTTGTTTGTATATGTTGTATATAAAAGTGAGAATAGTGAATGTATATAGTAGATCTTCGTTAATGCGTATTTAGGTATTTTATTTTTGTATTTTAGATTAGATCTCTTTATCAGCTAACAGAGCCATTAAACCCGCCAGGGGTAGTTATTCCAAACGACTTGGTGTATTTAGACAACCTTGGACCAAACTATTCCTTTCCAGTTTACAGTGTGTCATAAACGCTCGTCAACAAACTATTTTCCTTAAAGGAATTTTGGAATAATATCTAGAGAGACTTAACCTAATGGCAATAGGTGACATCTCCCATAAACCATTTACTGAAATATGTGAAATGTGTAGAAATAACTCTAGGAGTAGAGCCAAAACTGGGAAGAGTGTCTAAGATCCTTATAGTAGAAACCTAAAAACAATTAGTTCAGGTTGTATTACAAGGGTAGAGATAGGAAATCTATTGGAGAAATTCAAAAATGATTTCCTAAGTACAATAGGTTCCTAGTTGGACACCCTAAATATTAAGACGAAACAAGAGGAGGAGAATGCAACAATGTGCATATTTTGTCCAAGGTGCGGGAGGAAGAATTCCTCAAGGGGGTGCCCATTAGACAACATTTCAGTTTGTGGCTTCTGCATTGAAGACCACCCAACTAAAAAATGCCCATCATTGTCCGATTTATTAGACTTTTACAGAATTGGGTATCCTGGAGAATCTTCTTATGCATTAAGGAGGCCATGGCAACCTAGGAGTCAGCCTACATAATAGGATCTACCACCTTAAGTTCCACCTTATTATCCACAACCACAACAGTGGAACTCACCAAATTGGAAAAATTGGTCTCCATAGTATGCTTCACACCACCATTGTCTACAAGGATGGAGAGGAGGACATACCCAAGGAAACACTTAGGCTCCACCTGTTCCTATGCCCACTCATCCTTACCCACAATTTCCATCAAACATCCAACAAATTTTGCCAGGTTTTGTTCCCCCACCTTTACCTCCTATTCCACAACAACCCCAACAATACCAGAATACAAGCTCCCCAAGACCAATATTATTACTGGTACAACCAATGCCTAACCAAAATAACAAACCAAATTAAACTATTCACAATGTTGAGCTCCAAAATTTCCCGACATATGTTATTTCTCCTATTCCATTACATGAGATTCAGCTAAGGTTGGGAATTTTTTTGGATAGATAGAGGCTTTCAGTAGTCATTCGGGAAGAAGAAGAAGAAGATGAAACTCCCAAACAACCCATGGATGACACTAAGTGGGAAGATGTTATCATTCCTAAAGACCATGAATCGAAGCTTCCCCAAAGTGAATCTTCATAGATTACAAAAGCTCCTCCTTATCCAAAAACATTAGCAATTGAGAAACCAATGATTTAACTGAAATTTGACATTTTGAATGAATTAAAGAATATCTGTTTCGAAATTCCCCTATTACAAGCCATAAAGGACATTCAAATTTACAGTAAGGTGGTCAAAGAATTGTGCATCAAGAAACCATGTAGGAAACAAAAAGATCCTCCAACAATACATTTGATAGGAGAATTGTCTGAATACATATAAGAGTAGCCTAGGGTCACAAAGTATGCAAACCCAAGGAACCTCATAGTAAAAATAACCATTAATAAGGTTCCCATAAAAAATGCTCGCATATACCTAGGGGCAGCCATTAATGTTATGACTGTTACTACCTTGGAGGAATTAAATTTAACCCCTTATTAGACCTACCCCAACTATTTTGGAATTAGTAGATAAGAAAAACGTTATACCTGAAGGAATCTTGGACGATATCATAGTTACATTAGCCTCATGGTAATATCTAGTAGAATTTCTTGTCATTCATTTAAAGGATCCTGCTAAAGGGCTTCCCGTTATCTTGGGAATATCTTGGTTGGCCACAACCAATGCATTTATTAGCTGTAGAGAAGGTGAAATGACCATCTCTAATGGACTTTCTATAGAGAAGCTTACCATATACCCACCAGATCAACCTATTATGGAGAATCTATGGTGGCTTGAATGTCCATATGAGAATGAGAACTAGGAAGAACCTGTGTTGTCGAGTGATCATTCCTAGGCACTTTAGGAGAAAACAACATAAAATGTGCTAAATCAATTCATTTATGCTATCACGTCTGTTGATTTTCCACAATATTTTCTCCAATTTGAATACATGTTTGGTGAAGAATTTTAGGAACAGTTAGACCCATCAACTTCTTCTTTGATATCTTTTATTTTCGAAATAAATGAATATGCCACATCTTATACCATGCCTAATGAGATTAGTCCTGGGATATTCCTACATATAAATTCTGGACTAGATGCATATCAACAAGAACAATTAGTAAATGTCCTTAAGGACTAATCAGGAGCATTCGCTTGGGAATAAACTGATATGAAGAGTATATATCTCGACATTTGCATTCATCACATATATACCCAGGCAGAAGTAACACCTGTTAGGCAACCCCAGAGAAGGATGGATCCAACACTAAAGGATATAGTAAAATAAGAAATACAGAAGCTATTGAATGTCGATTTTATTTATCCAATCTCTGACAGTAAATGGGTATCCCCTCTTGTAGTGGTTCCAAAGAAAGTAAAAAATGGATAATTTGTATTGAATTCCGGGAACTTAATAAGACCACTCTTAAAGATTATTTTCCTCTTCCCTTCATTGACCAAGTCTTGTATACCTTGTTAGGGAAGCAATGCGTTTCCTTCCTAGATGAATATAGAGGATACAACAAAATTTTCATAGCACCCAAGGATCAGGACAAGACTACTTTAACTTGTCCTTGGGGCACCTATGCCTATGTGGTCTTACCATTTGGTTTGTATAATGCTCCTACCACATTTCAACGAGAAGTATTAGGGATATTTGTTGAACTCATTCATGACTGTGTGGAAGTGTATATGGACGACTTTACAATATATGGAAATACTTATCAGAAATCCATAGATAATATAAAGAAAGTCCTTATCAGATGTCAAGAAATGAATCTATCCTTAAGTCATGAAAAATGTAAAATGTTATTGACTAGAGGAGTAGACTTAGGGAATCATGTTTCATCTGAAGGGATTAAAGTGGATCTTGCTAATATTGAGGTAATCATCAGATTTCCACCTCCAAAGACTCAAAAAGAGGTAAGAAGATTTCTTAGACATGGTTGATACTACCGACGATTTATTGAGAATTTTACAAAGATTGTTGCACCCATGTTTGGATTGCTGACAAAAGATGTTGATTTTCATTGGACTAGCCAGTGTCAAATCTCCTTTGAAACTCTAAAAGCTAGATTATCTGTGGCACCATTTATTAGGGGACCCAATTGGGCCCTTCCATTTCACATATCCATTGATGCCTCTGATACTGCAATAGGAGGAGTATTAGGACAAAAACAAGACCAACAGTCCTATGCCATTTATTTTGTGAGTAAAAACTTGTCCTCTATCAAGTTAAACTATACAGTTACCAAAAAGGAATTCTTGGTAGCTGTCCATGACATCAATAAATTTCTCCATTATATCAAAAGATATGAGGTATTTTTACATACATATCACTCTGCCATTAGATTTCTAATAAATAAACCAATTACCAATGGCCGAGTAACTGGGTGGCTCCTGTTATTACAAGATTTCAATATCACCATCCTTGATCGACCTGGAAAAGAGAACTTAGTAGATGATTTTATTTCACAAATTAATCATGAGGGTGATAATATTATTGTTGATGATAGTTTTCTAGATGAGCATTTTTTTTCCCTCTCTGTAAATACCCCATGGTTTGCAGACATGGAAAATTATTTGGCTACTAGAAAGTTACTAGCTCATTTGTCACCTCATGAAAAGCGTTGAATTATCACGCAAAGTGATAACTACTCCTGGGTTGGCCATGACCTTTTTCATACTAGACCATACTTGATTATTCGTAGATGTGTCTGAAAAGATTAGATACAAAAAATCTGTTGGTTGAGCCTGATTATCTTCCTGATTTAGAGGTCTTTTACTTTCAGCTGTGTTTATACCCCATGAAGTATTTACACCCCAGAAGTATGTACATTCTTCCACGCGGGGGAGTGCAAAGGGGGGGTACCCCCTCTGTGGGGTTCGGGGGGGCTTTCCCCCTGGCGGGGGGTAAGCAGGCCCCAAGCGGGGGTTCGGGGGCGAAGCCCCCGAAGCAAAATTGCCTTGTAAAAGTATATTATAATTTCATTGTAAATCTGGACCGTTCATTATAAGGTCGGAGATCTAATGATAGAGGTTATGTTAGGGTTTTTGGTCCTAGAAGGCAACCCTCTTTTATGAGGGAAATGTATTGTGGCTATGTATGTTGGAGAGTATTGTATTCTGAGATAGGAGACTGTGAGAGAAAGAAGAGGAAGTTACAGTGGGTTTTGTTGTAGGTTGTATCCCTTCATTTTGCTGGATAATAATAAAGAAAGGACCTAGCAATTTCTCTGGTGGACATAGCCCAAACTGGGTGAACCACGTAAATCTGTGTCTCTCTTGTATTGTGTATCTTCTGTGTTTTGTTTCTGCATTTGTTTTATTTTATTGCTCCACGGTCCTGTTTTTCTAACAAAATCCTATGAAGTTTTCATGATGGACCATGTGGTGGCCATTTTTCCAAAAAATGTGCAACATATAATGTTTTACATTCGAGTTACTATTGGTCTATCATTTTTAAGGATGTTTCCAAATATGTGAGAATTTGTGATAGCTGTCAAAGGATAGAAAGAACATCAGCTGATGAAATACCCTTACGTGCCCAAGTCATGATAAAACCTTTTGAGAAATGGGCCTTTGATTTTGTAGGACCAATTTCACCCATGTCTCATAAGAAAAATTATATTTTGGTTTGTACATATTATTTCACCAAGTGGGTAGAGGAAAAATCCTTATTTAGGGCTATCGAAAAATATGTTGTTGAATTCATTTATGAATACATATTTACCAACTTTGGTGTTCCTCATCAAATTGTTACAGACCAGGGCACACAATTCACTTCTAAGATGATGAAGGAATTAAAGGAGAAATATGGGATCAAACATTGTACATCTTCTCCATATCAACCGCAAGATAATGGTCAAGTAGACTCAACAAACAAAGTTTTGGAAACTATCTTAACCAAAACTGTCAAATTACAGCATAGGGATTGGGATGATAGACTTCTAGAGGCTTTGTGGGTATATTGTACCACCTAGAGAAACACCACTGGGCATACCCCATACAAACTAGTTTATGGAAAACAAGTACTTCTACCAATTGAATTCCAGGTAAGGACTTTTCATATTGCTGCAAAATTGGGATTAGACCTAGACGAGGCACAAAAACAATGATACCTACAATTGAACAAATTGGATGATATTAGAAAATGTGTTATCCAACGGACAATGTTAGTTCAAAACCATAGGAGCAAGTGGCATGGAAAATTTATTAAGAAGAAAAAATGTCAACCTGGTGATTGGGCTTTGTTGTTTGATTCCCGATTCAAAACTTTTAAAGGAAAACTTACCACTCATTCATTGGGTCCTTATGAGGTAGTTACCATGTATGATAATAGGGTTGTTAAGATAAAAACAATTGATGATGGACAAGTCTTTTTCGTAGTGAATGGACACCGACTTAAACTTTACCACAAATCCATTTCCAAAGAATATTTTCTATGGGTCATGTCAAATGACAAGGCATTGGTCTTGGAGGATGGGGAATTTTCTTCTCCCTCCCCCTATTATTGAAACTTTTTTTGAATTCTGATTGTACATATGTAAATAATTTAAAGTGTGTTTTTGTTGATAAACAAATTTAGAGATCTCTGCAGGTATTTATTTCACCACAAGTGGACAAATTCAAGGAGAAAAAAAGGTAAGTAATTTACTTCGGAAGAAGATGTTGCTATATTTGAACTATGTTTTCTGCGTAAGCATCAATTGAATAATGAATTTTTATTATGCTTAGAAATTGCTTGTTGTGACCATTTTTACAAGATTTCTATCTTCCTTTCTCTCAAGGCATATTTAATGGCAGTTGCTCATAACCTCCACCACTAGAGGATATAAGGAAGTGACACCTTGTCTTATCAAACCTAGAGGTTACTCATACAATTTCCCCAAGAACCCTTAGTGGGTGAGTAAAATATCTTTATGAAAGAGTAGCAAGAAGGTCTGATTAGCGGTTAGCCATGGAAACATCAATATAAATTAAAAAAAAAAAAGTGAGTAGGACCTGAAGATAACTTTATGTTCTTTTCCAATGGTACCATCCACTACACACTAACAAATTCTTGATTATATCATATATTTAGATAGGCTACGTCCACTTAAGTATCCCTTACATTAGGACAATCTATAAGGAATACATAAAGAAGAGTCATCCACTAACTTAAATACCATCCCAGTCTTGAGTAAAAAAATTCAGAGCTACCTCCCCATCTTCTTGTAAAAATCAATCTTTATACAAAAATATTAAAAGATGGTGGACCAGTCTCTACTATAAAAGGGTGTAAGAGGCTAACCTGTTGGGATACTAAACATGTTTCATGGTAGCAGATACCTGCCTATTGTATGACTAGGTAAACCCGTCGGAGTACTGAACAAGCTTGCTGGTAGCAGGGAATTCTACCTAGAAAGGGTGATGATCCGACAAACAATAAATTAAATTCCTAAAACTTAAAACTTGTCTTGATGTACGACATGACTTGTAGGCAAAGATGGAAATAAGTATGCATAGTTAATAAAAGGTAAATGAAATCTATCACTTTTCCATTGAGAACTAACTTTAAGAAAATCCTAATACTCTCTTGCCTACCTCTTATTTACTATATGTAGGATGTTATTCCCTAGAGGTGGGGCCATATTTTAACCGTCTTATTAGGCTAATGTGTGAAATTTATCTCCACACTTGGAAAACTGTAAATCTTAGGCTATTGGGAGAATTGACCGGTTCCCTATATCTTTGATTGTGAGGTGTTAGAATACTTAGGAGTGGGGGAGGGTTTTCCCGAGCTAACAAATGATAAACACTTCCATATATATTACAATCCATGAGAAGAGGAAGTAGAATCTCTGTCAAAAATTCTATCATATTGTTTTTACGATATCTTGGGCTATTATATCAATAGTTGTTTGTATTGGTATGATAAATTCTATATTGTTGACATCATTGTGTGTGTTATAAGCCTACTATGAATTTTTGTGTTTATATAATGGAATACTTCTTAAATGTTTCCTTGTGACACTTACAGATCAATAACAAATTGTTAAATGCTCACTACAGATCTATGTTGCATGCCTATGAAAAGAGGAACACGTTGTTTATATTATTACAGATTGATGATAAGGAAATCAACAATGGATAATCCTATTCACACTCATCCTATCCATGCTCCATGCTCATGTTCACGATGACTTACAAAAATTGTCCAAGCTGAGTGTTATGGGTGAACGTCCATTATGATGGAGATAATTTACAATTACACAGGAGGACTGGATGGAGTTCTATCTGGATGACCGGATGGAGTGCCATCTGGAAGATTGGATGAAGTGTCATATGGAGGATCAATTGAGGTATGTATATAATGTAAATGATCATGATTGCATTCAAGAATGATCGTTCGAATCAATTACACCCGTTGCAAAGGTAAGTTAGATGGGTTGAATGGTATATTTTTCAAAATTCATGTTGGTAATCAAATTAAAAATTTTAAATGAATTTTATGATAAAATGTCCAAATCGAAGACTTGGACATTGATATAATTCTCACATGATTTTTTTTTACTCCAAAGTACACACCATTCAAAACTCAAACAAAGGCGATTGTGTATGATGAATTTTCCCACGAATTCAACAATTTCCACCACAATTGCAGTAAAAACTAGGTACTATGCCCCAATTTCCATTTATCTCATCCTCTGTTTGTTGTTTCGTGCTCAACCTCTTCCCTATTTATTTATCCTTCTCATTCCTCGCTCTGTAACCATTCCCAAATGCTATGAACCATCCTCCTATACCGAGCTACTGGCCATTCTAGAATTCACAGCGTGTAGAGAGATATTCCTCTCTACGGGGTGGGGACCATTCCTGGCCAGTATACAAGGCCATGAAGATGACATCTCACTCCAATTCACTCTTGGTTTTTATGGGATACTAGATCTTGTAGGGTCTCTGGTCTTCTTGGTCTATGAGGAATCTATTTCCTCAACCACAAAATTGCCATGGGTTGGGGATCAGTGGTTCAAACACCATCAATTGCAATATCCAAGCTATAACAAATTGTTCAAGCCTGAATTTCAAAATGTTTATGGAGCCAAAGGGTACTCAAAAGAATGGATTAAATACAAATTTATTAACCCGTTGATCGTAATTACTGGGCTCATCACTTGTGAAGGTAGGTACTCTGTTTTTAAAGCTTGTCATTTTCATTTGTTAGCCCATTTTGAATTCAATAAACCCTTGAATTTTCCTTTCTACTTCCTAAAAAACCTTGAGAAAATGTCTTCCCAAGCCAATAAAAATTTGGCCAACCCTCACAACAATTTATTCCACCATGGCCTCATTGAATTTCTTGTTATATCTGAATTGACAAAAAAGAGTAAGACATGGGACAATTTCCTCTACCAATTCTCAAATACCCATATCAAAGTTAAGACAAACAAGATATCGGTCGATTCAAGGGCCGTCAGCCCACCGAAGCCTTATTCTCCAAAAAATCCAAACCCTCCAACTCAAACTATCTCCCTTTCTGATAAAAAGGCCAAGAAAATTATTGATTTTCCTGTAGCCTCATCTGGTAAGAAAATTAAAAATCTTGTTGATAATTCCCCATTTCCTTCAACACATATTGATTCTCAACCTAAGAAGCTACAAGATTCATTTCATGAAGATTTTCCTTCGGTTTCTACAAATAGGAGAGGAGCTAATTGATTCAAGGGGGAATCCTTTAGAATAAGCACCCGAAGTATGAGTGGCAAGCCCAATATAAAACCGCCAAGCACTTCGGATCCTATTCAATTGTCTTTTGATCATGAGAGACCCCATAAAAGACTCAGAGAATTTTCTACAGAGGAGTCTAATCCCGATAAATGTTAGAAAAATAGGACCGCGGAGCAATAAATAAAACAAATGCAGAAACAAAACACAGAAGATACACAATACAAAAGAGATAGATTTACGTGGTTCACCCAGTGTGGGCTATGTCCACCAGAGAAATTGCCAGGTCCTTCCTTTATTATTATCCATCAAATGAAGGGATACAACCTACAACAAAACCCATTGTAACTTCCTCTTCTTTCTCTCATAGTGTCCTCTCTCAGAATACAATATTCTCCATCAACCATAGCTGCAATACATTTCCCTCATAAAAGAGGGTTTCCTTCTAGGGAAAAAAACCCTAACATAAACTCTACCGTTAGATCTGCGACCTTATAATGAACGGTCCAGATTTACATTGAAATTACAATATACATTTACAAGGCAATTTTTCCTTCGGGGGCTTCGCCCCCGAACCCCCACTTGTCCCTAGACCCCCCAACCGAGGGGATATCCCCCTCGAACCCCGCAGAGGGGGTACCCCCCCTCTACACTCCCCCACGTGGAAGAGTGTACATACTTCTAGGGTGTAAATAATTCATGGGGTATAAACACGGCTGAAAGAAAGAACCTCTGAATCAGGAAGATAATCAGGCTCCACAACCAACAATCTCCCACTTGGAGATTGATCTCAACAACTCCACCACTGTTTTATATGTTGGACTCTGAACCTTCTTGGACCTAGAAAATTTCTCATCTTCATCTTCATTCTTGAAGACCAACTGAAACTAAGTAGGAATTCAGTTTCTCATTGGTTACTCCCTTTGTTAATATGTCTGCATGATTCTGGCTAGTGTGTATCTTTTCCAACTTCAAATGTCCATCTTCCAAGGCGAATCGTATGAAGTGGTACCTCAACTGTATATTCTTAGTCTTCGAATGAAAGGCTGAGTTCTTTGCAAGATGAATTGCACTCTCACTATCACAGTACAACCTGCTATTCTCCTGCTTCTTTCCCAATTCCTTCATAAACCTATGTAACCAAATCATCTCTTTACTAGCCTTTGTAGCAACAACATACTATGCCTCTGTTGTTGAAATTGCAACAACCTTTTACAGTTTTGAAATCCAACTTACTATTGTTCCACCTATAGTAAAAACATACCCTATGGTGCTCCTCCTACTGTCTTTATCACCTTCCATATCTGAATCAACATATCCCTGTAGAAAAGTGTCTGAACCTCCAAAACATAATGCATGAGTAGTAGTACCTCTCAAATACCTGAGAATCCATTTTACTACCTCCCAATGTTCTTTACCTGGATTGTTCATATACCTGCTCACAACTCCCACTGCATGTGCAATATCTGGTCTTGTGCAAACCATTGCATACATCAAGCTACCAACTGCTGATGAATAAGGGACCCTGGAGATGTATTCTATCTCCTCCTGTGTCTTGGGACACATTTCCTTAGTTAATTTGAAATGGCTATCCAAAGGTGTACTAACTGGTTTTGAATTCTGCATTATAAACCTCTCCAACACCTTCTCTGTGTACTCACCTTGAGATAACGTCAATTTGTGATTTTTTCTATCTCTTGTTATTCTCATGCCAAGGATTTTCTTTGTAGCACCCAGATCCTTCATCGCAAATGAATTGGCTAATTTCTTCTTGAGCATATTTATATCCCGCATATTAGACCTTGCAACAAGCATGTCATCTACATACAATAGCAAGATAATATAACTTCCATTTTCTAGTCTTTTAAAATAAACACAATGATTAGAATGGCATCTACTATAACCCTGTTCTATCATGTGTTAATAGTATGGTAGCTGCGGGAGGTATTTACCTCTACATGTGAACCTGACGAGAATAGAAGACTCCGGGAAGCAAGAGAAACCCTAATGAATTGGCTAATAACCCTAGAAGCCTTGTCAGCTCAACAATATAATTTATATTAGGCTATTAGCCTCCAAGAGAAGAAGTCGACCTAAAATAATAATAATATACTGAACAGACACATACCCAGAAGGAGAAGTCGGCCCCAGCAAACTGGCAGAATTACTATAAATACAGGGCACTAGTTCTCATTTGTAGCATCTCAGCAGTTGCAGACAGAGCCAGTTCTGCGTAGCAGTTTTCCTAGTTGGTGCGCACTGCAGTTACAGTTGGTGCGCAAGTTTGGAGGAGGGTTGCAGGTGCAGCTGCAACAACAACAAGTTTCAGTATTTGGATTGGATTTCTCTTGGCTAGGGTTTGGGACTATCTGATCAGTCTTTTGTGTTGCATTGTCCTTGGGGAGATATGCGCTACCCTTTGTTTGGCTATCTAGCCTAGGGTTTTCTTCCAGAGGAATTCTCAGGTCAAGGTTAAGGTGATCGAAGGGAGGCTTCAACGTGTGGTTGGGTGACGAGGGTATCATCAATGGTAAAACGAGCACACCATCTTCTATATTCTAACAGGTTATGGGCCCACACCCCTTCAGTCAGCCTAAAATGCTGGAAGGAAACATAACCGCTATACATTGAGCTCATTGAGGAACTGTCGCTAGGGTTACTAGCAGGAGCAGCTTCCAAAAGCACTGCAACTAGGGTTACCAGCAGAAGCAGTTGCAGAAACCGTAAACCTCTTGTTGAGACACCTTAAGTGAAGAGATTGACCTAATCTCTGGATAGATCAGTGTGCCCTAGCCTAGTGCATCTCCTGGTACTCTCAGAAGGCCAAGACGTGAAGTTTGGATTTTTGGTCAAATCTAGGGTTTGACCAAGTTAAGCAAGCCATGACGAACTCTATGAAGTCTGAGAACAAGCTAGAAGGAGCCTCCAACTTCAGAGCATGGAAGACAAGGATTGACCTCATCCTTGATAAGAATAAAGTGTTGGATATTGTGAAAGGAAAGATCGTGAAGCCAGAGTTTAAAGAAGGAGAAGAGAAGGAACCACAGAACATTGCAGCTATGGAGAAGTTCAAAGACGTTGACATCAATGCCATGAGTATCATAGTGGATTCCATAAAATACCACTTGATACCCTACATCTCCGATCTTGACTCATCGAAGAAGATGTATGATGCCCTAACAAATCTCTTCTTAGTTAGAAACATTGGACAAGTTATGAGTCTGAAGAATGAGCTCCGTGACATGAAAATGAATGATGACGATAGCATAACATCATACTTTGTAAGGATCTCCCAGCTAAGAGATCAACTAAAAGCTATTGAAGAGATCACTTCAGAAAATGAATTGGTGAACATAGTACTCAATGGTCTTCCCAAGACATGGGATGCATTTTCCACAAGCATGAATACAAGGAAGGAGTACTCGACATTTGAATAACTTTGGACTTGCTGTGCTCAAGAAGAATCAAGGATCAATGCAAAAGAGAAACCCCAAAAGAAGTATGATGATCAAGCCTTCACAGCAAGATCCAAGAACTTCAGAGACAAAAGAAAGTTCGATTCAAGAAGGAAGCCAAAGCAAAGAAAAGATATTTCAGAAATACAATGCTTCAACTGTCAAAAGTACAGTCACTACCAGAACTAGTGTCCAGAGCTAAATAAAAGGAAAGAAAAGTATGAAGCTTCAGTTGCCGAAGAAAAGGAACCGACAAAGAAGACTAAGTAGGATGGAAGAGATTTCTTCTACTAAAAGGTAACAACACTCTTCTTATTTTCTTGTACATATCTTGCTTGCATTGTCTCTATACATATCTTGTATATCTATCTCTTAGAAGATAATGTGTTACAAGAAGAACTATACCTATGGAAGAACAACAAGATAAGAGTGAATATCATTAGAAAGAAATATATCATGTATAAGACCGAAATCAGAAGAGACTTGGAAAAAGAAAAGATAGAAAGAAGTCAACAATCGAGAGGAAACCAGAAAAAGAATTATGACATTTTGTAGAAGACAACAAGACAAAAGTGTGGACTTTGTTAAACAAGAGAACCAGTCATATATTGTAGAAGATAATAAGGATGCAGATGGAAGCGTGGACTCTATCATATATTGCAAAAGACAATAAGGATACAAACAAAAGTATGGACTCTATTAGACAAAGGGAGCCAATCATATGATCCATTGAAGATGATAAAATGTATATGTCCATGGTAGTAGTCATGAAAGATAGTACGTGTTCAACTCAACCATAGCAGAAGACCTTTTCAAAGAGAAGCCTTAAAGTATTCCTGGTTGTCCATCCAGATCCGTGAACCGATAAAGAAGGTAAGCAGTGGAATCTCTAGGGCATGGAATCTATAAGAAACTCCATAGACCTAAAAGTAGAAGGAAAACATAAGGCTTCCAAGAAAGAAAGGAGAACCAAAACAACCTGTGATTGTATCAAAGAATCACAAGATTACTAGCCTGATATGAACCCACTAAAATCAATCAAGCAGAAGAACTGAAAGTTGTGATGAAGAACAATGTACAGAAGACTTATGAATGAAAGCATTGCGAGATCCAGAACCAGAGGTTCTCTCAGATGGAGGGAGAAGACTATGATGATTGATTGTTCTAGTACACCAGACTTATCTCTATATAAGTCATTATATTATCCACAACATCCATGAGTCAGAATTCTACATCAAATGAATGCAAAGAATGTTCTCCAGAAGAAAGTGAGTAAAGAGCACATGCAGAGCAATCTCAAGACTTTGAGGCATACCAGAAAGATACTCCTGTATGCAGATAACTTGGTGGAGAACCTCCAGTGCATAGCAAAAGCGTGGTGAAGATTTCCTATTACATCAAGATGACTACTCAGAAGATCAGATCTCATGATGACAGAAGAAGTGCCACACGGATATGTTCCAGTTCTCCAACTATGATATACTCTATTGTTCACATCTACAAGAAGCCTTCACAGTGTTCCAGACTACAGTACAAGCATTACATTATCCATGATGAAGTCCAAAAAGGAGAAAGTGATTCTCCAATACATATCTCCACAGATTAGCAGATAAGCATACATTTTGCTAAAGCTCATATTCAAGATGAAAGGACTTGTATACTCAAGCTAGAGCTCGTGGAAATAACTCTATTAACCGAAAGGGAAGACTCTCCAAACTAAAAGAAGGTACGCAAACATTTATTTTTGAGATTGAAATAAGTCTCCAGTTAGGAGGGAGCATTTATCTTTGTAAAAGTTCAGATTGGACAAATGATTTCCTGTTCAGAAAGTGGATTGAGATTTTTGATGGACAGTGGCTTCCCATTGTAGTTAACATGGGAAGCATACCGATTTCTGATGTATCATAGATAGCAACTTCCCATTATGGGGAGTGATCTAGGACAATCATTCTTCTTGGCAGTCACTCTGTGTAGTGGTCAAGTAGAATGGTCCACCTCGTCGGGCAGTCATTCTCTCAAAGTTCACAATTGTGAGTAGTTTCGAAGAATCATTCATTTTGGAGGTTGATGCAGGACAGACATTCCTCGAGGGCAGACTCATTCTTTCCAGGATACACTTTGTTTAGTGTCAGAGGAATGGCCTAGGGTGGGGAATGGTCTAGACAGTTACTCCTTGAGGGCAGACTCATTCTCTCCAGGCTACACCTTGTTTGGTGTCAGAGGAATGGCCCAGGGTGGGGAGTAGTCCAGGCTCAACAATCAGGGACAGTTATTCCTAGAGGGTAGACTCATTCTCTCCAGGTTACACTTTGTTTAGAGTCGGAAGAATGGCCTAGGGTGGGGAATAGTCCAGGACAGTCATTCCTTAGGGCAGACTCATTCCCTCCAGGTTACACTTTGTTTAGTGTCAGAGGAATGGCCCAGGATAAGGAATGGTCGAAGCATTTCTCGAGGGCAGACTCATTCTCTCCAGGTTACACTTTTTTTAGTGTCGGAAGAATGGCCCAGGGTAGGAAATGGTCCAGGTTCAGAAATCAGAAAAAATCCTTCTTCCTTGGTTGAGAAGAAGAATGGGGCAGATAGCCCAGTGTTGATATTCTATATTGAGGGAAAACATTCTTTCAGACCTCACAGATGTGAGTGAAGGATTGGCCCAGATTATTATTATTAATGTTATATATTGAGGGAAAACATTCTTTCATATCTCACAGACGTGAGTGAAATATTGGCCCAGATGATCATTGTTGATATTCTATACTGAGGGCAAACACTGTTTAAGATCTCATAGAGGTGAGTGAAAGATTGGCCCAGTTGATTCAGTTTTTATGATAACATTGTTTCTATGCAGATGAAGACTACTGTGGTGGTAGACATTCTTTCAAATCTCACAGACATGAGTGAAATATTGGCCCAGATGATACAGTTTTTATCATAACCTTGTTTCTATGCAGGATGCTCTCAGATGTTTGTTATGAAGACTATATGACAATAGATGAGGACTACTGTGGTGAATGTGTCTCACTGCTCGAAACTATACATTGCTAATCAAGTACTTGTGTGTTACTTGATGTGGTAGTTAACCATTGGATTATAGTTGTGTACTACTATGAATAGACACATGTGTGTTCTATCCTTGTTATAATTGCCTTGAAGACTATTAGAAGTTTATTGGAGATGATGATCATTTAGATGAATGATGAACAGAGATTTTCCAGACAGAAAACAGTTCAGAGCTTTTACTCCTCTTGTATCACTCTATGGTGAGAGTGACTTATCCAGCATCATATTACTCAGATGAAGTATGGTTTCAAGAGATGATGCAACTGATAGTCATGGTGATGCTCATGATCTAGTCATGAAGTAGTCTAGATTACTATATTGATGCTACCGGGTAAATGGTATGTTTTGTGCTCAAGTCCATTACCTGTAAATACCTCTCTAGCTAGGAGGGAGTGTTAATAGTATGGTAGCTGTGGTAGGTATTTACCTCTACATGTGAACTTGACGAGAATATAAGACTCCGGGAAGCAAGAGAAACCCTAATGAATTGGATAATAACCCTAGAAGCCTTGTCAGCTCAACAATATAATTTATATTAGGATATTAGCCTCCAAGAGAAGAAGTCGACCAGAAATAATAATAATATACTGAACAGACACATACCCAGAAGGAGAAGTCGGCCCCAGCAAACTGGCAGAATTACTATAAATACAGGGCACTAGTTCTCATTTGTAGCATCTCAGCAGTTGCATACAGAGCCAGTTCTGCGCAGCAGTTTTCCTAGTTGGTGTGCACTGCAGTTGCAGTTGGTGCGCAGGTTTGGAGGAGGGTTGCAAGTGCAGCTGTAGCAGCAACAAGTTTCAGTATTTGGCTTGGATTTCTCTTGGCTAGGGTTTGGGACTATCTGATTAGTCTTTTGTGTTGTGTTCTCCTTGGGGAGAGATGTGCTACCCTTTGTTTGGCTATCTAGCCTAGGGTTTTCTTCTGGAGGAATTCTCAGGTCAAGGTTAAGGTGATC